>JAVSBS010000707.1:0-40239 GCA_033124195.1 Coracias cyanogaster | reverse complement strand
CTCTAGCCCATTTTGCCTTTGATCCCCTCTCCTCCTTGGGAGGCGGTACGAACGCTTGCGCGCCCGGACCGCGACAGCATGAGAGAGGTGGGAGGGTCCGCAGGGGCAGCCATGGAAGCGTGTGCTAGGATCTTCAGCTTTCTGGTGTGAAGGTGAGGGAAGTACTGGCAGACACTGATGGAGACCACAGGGCCCCCCCACACCCTTGCTCCTGTCCCACAGAGAGCAGCATCCTCCAAGGACCTGGCTGTGGCTGCCTGTGGTGGTTTAGTAAAGCTGTGGTGGTTCAGTCCCTGCCGGCAGCTGAGCCACATGGCCACTGCCACTGCCCCCCCACTGCAGACAAAAAGAGTTTTAAAATGCCTTTTTGAGTTGAGATAAGGACAGTTTAATACAGTGACACACAAGAAACAATTGCAGTAACAACATCGGGAACAACAGTGAGAAAAGCAATGTACAGAATAAGTGATACCCTGTAGACAAACAGATGGACACGAGCGGACTAGTCGCATGCCATGAGCCACACCGCAGAACTGGAACTGGCCCCAGGGCATGATGTCAGCATGGTATGGAATAGCCTGGCTGCACCAAATTAACCCTGTCCTGGCCGAACTAGGACAGCATTCTTCTGAAGAAAAGAAACAAACAAAACCTCTTAGCCTAAGTAAAAAACTGAGAGCTCTCTCTTTGCTCTCTACAGAGGCTAAGTACCTGCACTATAAAGTAAATAAAGAATATTAATATGAGTTTTTCTTTTAGGCAAGCCTTTAACCAGATATATTTTGCTGATAATATTGGTGTAAGGACATCCTGCATGCATTCCTGACTGAACTGAAATTCTCTGTCCTCTCAGCTGTGCCAACACAATGCTGGGGCCACACTGTAAACAGGATAGGTACACTAATTTGGAATAAAAGCAATTTTTCATTTAATAAGAGCTCTGATATATTCGAGGTAAATCCTGAAGTGTAATGCTAGGTACTATGTTCTGTTCCAATGAGAATTAAATAAAGGGCTAGCTGAAATATTGCTGTCAGCATAGCATCTGCTCATGTGATCTTGTAGTCAAAATAATAGTGGTAATTCTCAGTATATCGAAGCAGACATGGAAACTAACACACAGAGTGCATCTTCTGAATATTCCCTATGAACTGCTCATGAGCAATCTGCAGGCCAAGAATTTATTCACTGAGGAAATAAATGAATATTTTCTAGATAATGAATAAATCCAAAAATTCTGCCATATGTTTGTGGACAACTGGTGAACAGAAAAAAAGAGTTGGTGAGATTTAACCCAATAAATAATTCATTGCAAATTACTTGCCTATTCTAAATTTAAACCCACATATTTAACTGTCTCCAAGCTCCATTTTGACAAGTGACACTAGCATCCAGTGCTTTCATTCATTATATAGTTTGCTGTCACCAATGGTTATCTTCAAAGGCAGCAGAGGAAGAGAGCAATTCCTTCTGGTTAAAATGTTAAAACAAGTTACATTTCACCTCACTATTTCAGCGCTGAAACCATCACCTGCATTTAAATGACTGAGAGACTAAGACAGATCACAGACATAGAATAACGCAGTGGGTTGGCTGCCACTTCATTTGCCTTGACCCTTACTTTGTAACCTGCCACTACTGAATTTTAGAGGAAAAATGACTAGAGCTGGGGAACTAGGCAGATTGAAAGTCAACATCATCATCTCTCTCTCTACAGGTCAATAGTTCAGCATCATCATTCGAGAAGAACTAATCTCATTTCTGAAACCTATTTCTAAGCATACAGTTGTTATCTAAAAGACAATCTGGAGACTTTTTTAATGCTTTCAAGTGGAGGAAGTTAAAACAAAGTGAAACAGAAGAGTAAAGAAATGAACCTCTACTACCCTTATCTGGAGGGAACAAGTATTTAACATCATATTTGTTACTCAGAACACAGGAAATTTTTGTACCGTCCCTCCCAGAAAGGTCTGGGAAAGTGATCTGTTTCACTTTAGTGACCTAAGAGTGACTTACATCTCATAAATAATGAAGAAAACTAAAAGTTCAGAAAGAATAACTTGCTACGACCATCATCCAGGCAAGGAATATAATGTGTGTCATCATAAACTATCCAGGAAGCTAAGGTCTTAATTTGCTTTCATAGGAAAGCACAGCAAAAATAAAATCTAGTGATGCATTGTGTTATGCACAATAGTAACATAAACAGGTTATAAAATAAACTATTCTGCACAACAGATTATTATAGAACTTTACCTTGTATCCATTTTCCTCACATACTCCTAGCCCAAGCAATTTTGCAGATTTAGGTGGTTGGTACAGATGTTGTGTGAGTTTTAATTAGTTTAGTATGGTCCAAGTCCTGCCATACTCTCAGGAAGAAAAAGGTAGAATAAAACTTAAACATATACCTATTATTGAGTCCTTCTTTTCCTCTTTTCCAACAGAAAAATTGGTGCACTTGGAGCTTAGATGTCAAGATTCTACATTCAGACAAGCCACAATGTTCTCGAAAGACTCAGTTAAAGGGATTGTTCTCTACAAAACTAATTTTTTATTATCTCATCCATTAAATGATGGAGAATCTGCAGTTACCCTACAAAGTCAAGGAAGGGTTTAATACATAAATACAGAAAGGATCATTATTAAAGTACTTTTTTTTTTTAACAACTGTACTGAAGTCTGATTAATCTCCTTACAGTGTCTCCAGGAAACATGCAATAATACCACTTTTTTTCTGTTTTCTTTCTGTTAAAAATAAGGGAATTAAAGGGGTAAAAACATCACACAAAGATAAATGAGGTAAATTAAATAAAGTCAGGAAGCAGGAAAAGTAAAACTTATAAGTCAAAGCTAAATAAAACAAAGTAAGGAAAAATGAGATTAAAACCTCCAGATTCTCTTTGCAATAATAAAGACACTTACTTTGACCCAATTACATATAACAAGTAAATCAAAATAATTTAAAGTCAGAAAATAGACAGTTTTAATTCCTACTTTCTTCCATATTTTTACACTGGCCTCTGAAATCTCAGTCCTAACAGAAAGTATCATTATTTTTAATTATCATTTGCTTCTACGATAAAATTAACATAAATTTTAAAACCAAGTTTCCTAAATAGTACATTTAGAAACTTATGTGTACTTGGCTTTTCAGAAATACTGTCTATCCCAATTTGTTATTCGGAATCTCTAACAAAAAGCTATAAGGTCAATCCGATAGATTAGACAACCAAAGTTTATAGCAACACCCTAAATTTTTTTGTCCTTTATTAACCATGCTCATGATTCAAGATAACCAAGTATATAGAGTTATTGTCCCCTGTAGAAAAGGAGCTAATATTCATATGTTATTTTAAGTTATTTTTCATCACTGTGTTGTATACTTATCAGGCTTTTTCAGTTGAATTACACTACTATAAAAGTACTTAATTTATAGGATTCTAATTATAGAAATATTTTGCATGTGCTGAGTAACTCTGTGGAATAACTAAGGCTTTATAAAGAAGTCAATAGAAAAGGAATCAAAGGACAGACAAACCCGACTTCAGATAATCAGATAGTGAGAGGTGATCGCTGGCAAACTGTCAAAATAGGGTCCAAGCATAAATGCATATATTATTACAAAACTAGAATTCAGAGCAAACTTGGTCAGAGCTAACTTAACTCAGCTCCTAACACTTGGCAGTAGGTCACATTTTAGATTTAGCTATATTAAAATCTTGCCCTTTTTATTTATTTGATAGTTATCTCCACAATTGGAAGTTGCTAGATCATTGTTGGAGGGCTTTAGAGCATGACTACAGAGTTACTTTCCAGTTTACCCTGTGTGGCAGTTAATGGTAATCCTCACAGATTGGGAAAAAAATATCCAATAGTAAGAGTAAGTTCTGTGTCTTTTCTGTTTTTCTTTATTTCTCTAAAGTGGTCAGTATAATATGTTATGGAAGTAAATTTTAGCTCTGATCAACAGTAATGGAGGTCAGGCATTGGCAGTTATATAAATCCAATGAGGTTAGCTAGCCCATAAAAAATAAGTGTTGAAGTGTTCATTTCTCTGTGGGTTATACTGCTAGGTGACTTGCTTCTCCTGTTATAACTATTTTATTACAAGTTTCTACAGCAAAGAAAATGCTAAGTGATTTCTAGAGAAGACATGAACAATAAAAGGCACTGTAGCTTTTATATGATACATATTATTTCTGTATATCAGAATGACCCAAATAGAGTTCTAACATTTTTTTCTACAATGGAAAAGTAAAAAACAGACCAGATGGAAAGCTACCAAATTTAGTGACAGATTTTAAAAACGACAAATAATATACATTTTTTTTTCCTGATGGCACATTTGATTTTGTAATTATGTTTTTTTCCTAAAGCCAGAAGAATAAAGGAGAAGCCTGAGAATGAACTGGCTATCAACACAACTTCATTTTTCCACCAATCAATAATGGGACATTAGAATAGGACCTTTCATTATTTCATTGTTTAAAATATACAGTATCTTCTCATGTCTATATTAGTTCTGCGGTTGTTTCATTTCACTCAGGATTATGTTGGGAACTTTTCCCTATTTTGTGTGAAAGAGAATTTTCTATGTGGGCTAAACTTGTGGCAACAGAACCTTTCCCTTGAGAGAGGCATTTGAATCTTCCTTATATCCCTTATTTAACAGGCAAATCTCTCCAGCTTCCAAAACACATAACATTGGCAAGCCAGAAGTTAGACACTTGAGTTAGCATATCTTTAGATGATTGTTTTTCTGGAAAAAGAGTGGAAAATGTAACAGCATTTGAATTAATTTTACACTGTTCACTTTCATAAGGAATAATTTTGACACAATTATATTTTCTTCTTGTATAGGATCAGTTATATGGTGGCCGGAGCCTTTAGTCAGCTGTAGAGTTGTTCACATGATAAAGACTTAAGAATATAGTTTAGAGTTTTACTCTTAAGGCATGGAAGCCTTTCAACAGGTAACGTCTGGCACAGTTGTCTTGAAGTCAGTGGACGAACTAGCAAAGCATTTTGTTCTTTTGAATTCAATCTTCTATCTTTTTCATAAACAGCTTGAATAATCAGACTTCAGTGTTTTGAAGTTAAATAAAAACTTTCAGGAGGAGGTGGTGACACTGGTTATATTCTGCACAGTTTACTGAATTTGAAGAAGGGGTCCACAGATCCAGTTGTTGCATCAGTCTCTGCCCCTGACCTTTCACTGGGAAGCTGAGCTCTCTCATCCTTTTCTGTCTTTTAATTTTTCAGTATATTTAGGCTGTAAAGCCTTCTAGACAAACATCTAGCTTTTACAGAGTGTGCAAGTAGATCCTTCCATAATGGATCCCCATTGAGTGGTTGTGATCTCCAGCTGGTATCATTGTACAGGTAACAAACAACAGCCCTAACATGCCAGGCTGGATTTCTTCCACAGAGATCACATGTCTCCTAAGAAGTTCATTACAGCTTTGCAGTAAAACCAGAGCAAATTTTGCAGAGGCAGATAATGATTTCTTCACAGAAGGGCTGGAACGTCTCAACAGACAGACTATTAAACAAGAATACTAAGCATATATTTATGAAATGGGAGATATCCTCAGATAAAAGTCATTATGATAAATAATCACTGTTCATCTGAAACTATTTCTCTACAGAGAATGCATTGATTTTTAAGCAGTTAAATCAATGGGAACTGCTGCTTAAAAATTGATAGTGCAATATGGCCCATGTTATCAATGGTTTACATTTATTCACTCTATTGTCTGAGATTTTCAGTTGATTGTCTTTCAGATTAGCTGTCGAGCTTCTTGAATTGCAGCCCAAACTTGATCTTCCGTGGGATAATGCTTTGTAAGTCTCATTTCAGACAAGCTTCTACTCAAACTAACAGCTACAGAACCTGACTTAGCAGAGTTCTTTTGGTGGAAATTAATTATTCTGTGATCACATACCCTGTTATCCACTTGAATACCAGAATTTCTAAACTGTCATTTTTTATCTGAATGTGGTAGCTCTGGAGTTCTTTATTTAGCAGTACATGACACTTTCTATGTTGTTTCATAATCAGACTCTTTTTAAGTATGCTAATGCTCTAAAGGGGTTGTTGACTACCAGAGAACACGAATACTTGCATATGCTCCCCTAAGATAGGAGAATCAGGAGGACTGATACAGAAAGAGCCATTGCTCTACATATTTCAGCCTCAGTGTACAGAGAAGAACAAATCGCTAAGGTTCTGGTTCATCATACATCAGCACACAGAAAGTGACAGGTAAGGTTGCATATGCAGAAAACAGCAGAGAAATATTATAAAGAAAATCAATTGCCTGAAACACCTGAAACGTGAAATACTGTTTTGAGTTCAAGTTAATTGCCTATCAACTGTTCTTTGTATGTTAGCTTGAACCTTTTCATGAAGGTACTTCAATGAATATAGAAGTGGACTATATGGACCATAGATTTGATTCAGGGTAGCTGTTCTTCTGATGAAGGTCTGGAAAGGTTTAGGGTTTAATTTCGTTGCTGCTATTTCTAGGAACAAACCTTTTTCTGAACACTTTTCTGATAAGGAGAAGTTTTCTAGAGTATAAATTGTGAAGATTTGTGTGTGATCATATCTAAGTTACACAAGTTTAAGTTAACCTGATCATAACTCCTCAGCCTAGTAAAAAAAAAAAAATTGACCACCATAAAGAAAGCAAGAGTAGTATATCAAAAATACACCATGAGTAATGTAGACTTTAGACTGTCTAAAAGACAACGGTAAAATATACAAGACATATTTGGCTTATATAAAAGTACAATTCAGCAGCTAAAATGATTTAATAAGAAAATATATTTGTTTTGAAATAATTACAGGAAGCAATAATTCAGTGTGTTTGAAATTGCAACTCATTACTATATCAGTAAAATTGAGTCTAGAACTATTCCAAAGAAATAACTCCTTTCTGTTCTCCTGCACCTTTATTTGTATAGACAAATATCTTGATTATTAGAAGCAATAACTACACAGGAAGATTTTATTAGCTGGTCAATAAGAACAAGGACATTTTTCAAATAAATAAAATTAAAGAGCAAGTATATTTTATCCCTTCTCTGAGAATTGCTTGTGCTAGTTTTCAGCTTACTGTAAGTCTCTCAGACTCACAAAAAAACCCTCTCTTTATTGCACTGCTAAGTCTGATTTGTAAAAGGCGGGGTGAAGAGTTCAGACAGGCATCTAAGCACACCCCAAACAAAATAGCTCTGATTCCTGTACATGAACAAACAAGAGATGCATCCCATTGGGTTCTTGACAGATCTGTCATTGTTTACCACTAGCTCTGTCATATTCACATGCCTTGTCATTCTGTGCAGTAGGGCAGGGGCTGGCCCGCTGCCGAACTGCCGATTTGCAGAAATGACTTAGACTTCCCATTCTCTGTAGATGCTGTAGGCAGCATAATTCTTGATGAAAGTGTGCTCCCTAGTGTTACAGCACTACAAAGGCCAGTGAGCTCCAGTTAGGCAGGTAGAGAGGAAAAAAACAGTACTTTAGCTGATTCTTCTGTTTCTGGAAGGCTTATCCTGTTCAGGATATCTGTTACCACTCTTGAAATACTATGCACATTTATTTTTCAAAATAAAAAACAGACTTAGGGAATTTGCTTTTTTTTTAAAAAAAAGGTAAGAAATGTTTCATTGTTTATGACTCAGCAACAACTTTTCAGTCCGTCATAGTAAAGACTGTGCTTAAAACAAGCTCAGTAACATGGATATTTGATTACATTAGTGGCCTTGTTTTGAGTGCTTTTCAATGCCAACAGTGACCTCCAATTTCCATTGACATTTGGGTTATCAGCATTCTTAACGAATAGATGCAGCACTTGAGGATATGGTGTAGTGGTTAGAGAGATGCTGGGACAGAGGTTGGACTTGATGACCCTGGAGGTCCTTTCCAACCATGATTGTGATTCTGTGATTATTGCCCACTGATGAAAGCTGGAAGTTGTGACTGTATGACCACTGAGGGTCTGCCCCATGCCTCCCACTTCTCCACGAGCTTTTCCACCCTCCCTCCTTACCTCCTAATCCTGTTTCAGATCATCTCTGACCCAAGACCTCTACTCTCTCAGGTCAGTCTCCCTCCAGCTACCCAGAGCTCTCTGCCTTTCCAGTTTCCCCTCCCACCTCCTTTGCTGGGTACTGCTGCAGCCTTTAGAGATATTTGGATGAATTACTGTTGCTTCATTTACCACTGGAATCAGCCTGAAAGTCATCCCAAAATACACAGTAGAACTGTACTAGATACTCCATGTATTAAATTATTTCTTTTCTTTTGTTGCAGATCTCACCCCTTTGATTACATCTGTAGTCCCAGTCCATCCTTGAAGTGCCCTCAACCTCTTCACTAGATGTGCAAACAGTCATTCATGACAGATAAAATATACTACTTTACTGAATAAACCATATTCTGTGGTTTCTGTGTTTTAAGAATTTGAACTAAGATTCCTTGTTAGCTTTAAGAGACTAAACCCACAGATTCTCCAAATATTATTTTGGCCCAAGCAGCACAATGTTTCTCTTAGTTATATTATATTTTTTTTCTTCCCATGTTTCATTCTTTTTCTTTATCTTTGCTGTTGGCAGTACTTACTTCCCAGGTTTTGTGTCTGAAGTCATTCTGTCCAACCTCCCTACCCAGAAGCACCAGTGCTTGACTTTCCAAGATGCTGTTCCAGCACTTCCCTTTTCTCCCCATGGTCACGACCTCTTCTTCAAGCCCACCTTTTGATAACACTCAATTTCAAGTATTCAGCTCATTAAGTCACTGCTAAAAGAATAGCCTGCTTTCCTACCTTCATCTGTGTCTGGATCAAATTCAATGTTACAGAGAAGTTTTCATGAAAGCAGAACAGGAATTTATTTGGATCTTGTGGTGTGTTGACCTTGGTGGGCCACCAGGTATGCACCAAGATGGTCTATCACTCCACCTCCATCAACAAGACAAGGGGAGAAAAATATGACAAAAATCTCATTGATTGAGATTAGGACAGGGAGATCACTTGTCAATTACTGTCATGGGCAAAACAGGCTTGTCTTAGGAAAATTAATTTAACTTACTGTCACTTAAAGTAGGACAATGAGAAACAACAACAAACCTAAACCCACCTTCCCCCCACCCACACCCCCTTCTTCCCAGGCTCAACTTCACTTCTGACTTCTCCACCTCTTGCCCCTGAGCAGCGCAGGGGAATGAGGTATGGGGGTAGCAGTCAGTTCATTACTCATTGTCTCTACTGCTCCTTCCTCCTGACTGTCTTCCCCTGCTCCACTGTGGGGTGCCATTTAAGGGAGCCAGTCCTTCACAAACTTCTCAGCATGGGTCCTTCCCACAGGCTGCAGTTCTTTATTAACTGGTCTATTGGGGGTCACTTCCACAGGGTGCAGTCCTTCAGGAACAACTGCTCTGGTGTTGCATGGACCCCATGGGATCATAGATCCTGCTAGAAGACCTGTTCTGGCCTGGGCTCCTCTCCATGGATTCACAGGTCCATGGAGCCTGCTCCAGGATGGGCTCTCCATGAAGTTCAAAACTTCCATTGGGGCACATGCACCTGCTCCAGCATTTGGTCCTCCATGGGTTGTAGATGGGTATCTGCTCCACTGTGGACCTCCATGGGCTGCAGGAGGACAGCCCGCCTCACCATGTTCTTCACCATGGGCTGCAGGGGAATCTCTACTCTGGCACCTGGACCACCTCCTCCCTCTCCTTCTTCACTGACCTTGATGTCTACAGAGTTGTTTCACATATTCTCACTGCTCTCTCCAGCTACTCTTCCACAGCAGTTTTTCCTCTTTCTTAAATATGTTATCCCAGAGGTGCTGCTAATGTCACTGATGGGATCAGCTTTAGCCAATGGCAGATCCATCTTAGAATCGTCTGAAAACAGGCTCTGTCTGACATGGGAGCAACTTCTAGTGTCTTCTCACAGAAGCTACCCCTGTAGCCCCACTGCTACCAAAACCTTGCCACGTGGACAGGAAGCATTTAGGGATGCTCATGTTGTGCAAGGTGATAAATGAATATATTAAATTGCATTAGTATAACATGAGATGGCTGCATAACCATTGTCCTCCACAAATTCAAATATCTGCCTCCAGAATGACTTGTCTTGAAACATTCTCTTTAGACCCATGTATGCTAGGTAAAAGATTAGTCTTCTGCGGACCTTCTCCTCAAAAAAAAAAAAAAGAAAAAAAATCTCTGTGCTTGTGATCTCTCTGCAATGTGATTTCAAGTTCTGGAGCCTCCAGCACAAGAAGGACATGAACCTGTTAGAGAGGGTCCAGAGGAGGGCTACAAAGATGATCAGAGGGCTGGAACAGATCTCCTATGAGGACAGGCTGAGAGAGTTGGGGTTGTTCAGCCTGGAGAAGAGAAGACTCTGAGGAGACCTTATTCTGGCCTTCCAGTATCTGAAGGTGGCCTAGAAGTCAGCTGGGGAGGGACTTTTTACAAAGGCCTGTAGTGATAGGATGAGGGATAATAGGTTCAGAATGGAAGATGGTAGATTTAGATTGGGAATTAGAAGGAAATTCTTCATTGTGAGGTTGGTGAGACATAGGAACAGGCTGCCCGGAGGGATTGTAGATGTTCCATCCCTGGAGGTGTTCAAGGCTAGGTTGGGTGGGGCCTTGAGGAACCTGGTCTAGTGGGAGGTGTCCCTGCCATGGCAGAGGAGTTGGAACTAGATGATCTTTAATGTCCCTTCCAACCCAAACCATTCTATGATTCCCTGATTCTGTGATTCTATGAAACAGCTTCCTACTTTGACCTGTTTGGAGGAAAATAATGTTGCTCAGGTTGGAGGACTGATCCTTTCTTGGACAGGATAATTACTGTATACAGGCACATTTCCTACTCAAAACCTACTTGCATTTGAGGTTTCTTCACACTGAAGTCCAGTGTCTCCTGCCACCATTGTGTATGGTGGTGTTTGTGGCATAAGCCTTTTTCTACCTAATTGCTGAACGTAGAAGTGGACATCCTCACTTTCATCACTTGTAATTTCAGATGTGAAATGAAGGAGCAATATTCAATTCTCTGAGACACTCCAGGACACATGGGGCATTTGCAAGGGGATAACAGGTATGATGCAGGACCTGTGGGAGATCTAGATCTCTCTGGAGCCTTGTCTGTTAGCTCATGTGCCCTCTGTGACCCATGCTCCCTGAGAAGAAAGACAGCAAAGTACAAGACAAGAGTTTGCCATGTCTGAAACACACCAAAAAGAGGAGCATCAAGCTCGAAGGCCAAGGGTCTACTGCAGGCAAAGAGTGCCGTGTTGTGCAGTGGGGCATCAGTCCTGGGATGGGATCAGCTATGCGAAAACACCATCAGGGCATTCATAATCATGTATCTTTTATCTCTAATCTTTACAACATGACGTTAATTATTAATTGAAAACAGCACTGGGCCAAATCCTAATGTCACTGGAGTGCTATAAACCCAGAACAATTTTGCTTAAACATGTGAATTTCTTCCTGTGCATTTGAGATTGTAATGTTGATAGATAACAAGCACAGTGGAAGGAGTCAGCAACTTTGGGCCAGGTTGAGATCTTCTTACACAAAGTCTGGGTGGGCCTTCTACCAGCTGCACTAAGACATGAAGTTATTACATTCTTCTCTGTAACATTCCTCCAAAGTGGACTTGGGTAATTGGTATGCCATCAGGTGTCATTAAGGAGGAAAATCTTGCTGTCATAATAATGTTACAAAGGTGAAAAGTTTGAAGCTGGTTGGCTGATGCTCTGTGGAAAGCTCAGCATGCCCTATATATTGCAAGAGATGAGAGGGACCAGCTTCTTTTTGCACTGCAAAAATGGGCTCCAGCATCTTCCCACTTTGCCTTGCACTTCTACTATGTTATGTTTACGGTACTCCAGTCTCTGTGAGTAGAAACCTGATTTCTACAGCTTCCTCTCAGTCCAGAGACATCTCATATCTTATACTGGTTGTATGTTATTCTCTTTCAGGTTGGGCACCTCTCTGGTGAAGCTGGTAAGTGCTTTGTGAGCTGTTTTGAGTTTTGAAGCATTTTCTTCTGCTTCCTCTGTGCCACCCCATCTGAACACACAACGTTTTGTCTGTCTTGCAGCAGCAGGTGCTGATGCTGGTGAGGTAGTCAAAGACATTCCAGACATAAACTTAGGTGAGTCCATGTCTAAATTCTCATAGAGGTAGAAAAAAAAATTGTGAGCAAAAGGCTGAATTTTCATTATTGTAAAAAAGATATGAGTGGCTAATGGTCAGGTAGTCAACAGAAACAAGATAAATATAATTAAGTGAGCTCTGAATTACCTTCCTCTGGCTATGACATACGAATCTGTCCTGGGACTGTAACCCTATGTAAACAAATGATGCAGATCTCTTCCAGTTCTGAAGTTAGGACAAACCTGCAGTGTTAAGGCATTTCCCCCCATCTCTATATGATTTTTATAAAGTTACAGAGTGGAAAATAGATTAGATGTTTATTGAGCTTATATATAAGTTGTAAGGAAATCAAATGGAAAAGACACAACACGCTGCACTGTCTTCCTCTGCTCTTTTTCTTTAAATTTCCTGTAACGCAGATTTCCATACCTCTTTTGCGGGTGCGCTGTACAATATCCTTCCTGATTCATTGCTCAATATGACTACATTATCTTGAGCATTGTCTCCCTGTGTGACTGTTGCCACTGCCTGAGAGCATGCAAGAGGTTATCCAACTAGACATGGATAATGGTTTCCACCAGATTTCTGCCACCAAAAAGGTAGAAATTGCTGAGTAGTCAATATTGAGTAGAAGGTACTGTTACTTTTAGGCCTGTCCCTATATTTCAGTGGAAAGAGGCTGGTCCTTCTTTACTTTCTGGACATTTACCTTGTATAATTAAGCTCAAAATGGTTTATGAGGTGAAATAAAATTGATATTTCATTTACATTATCTCCCCTTAAATTATTTTTCAGCTGCTGGGTTGGACCTCTTTCAAGGTGATATCTTGCTTCCTGTAAGTAATTAAAAACTTTATCTCTATCACTTGTCCTAACTGTATTTTTAATACAAGTCATCTCCCCACAGCAGATGCATCACCAGCTGTTAATTCTCTTTTCAGAAAAATCAGCGAAATGCCCTAAGAAATGAGAACTACAGATGGAAGTTCCCCATTCCCTACATCCTGGGTGATAACCTAGGTAATGCAGATACTTTGTTCAGGTTTTAGCTCCAATCCTTTTTTGCGCTGGATTCACTGTGATAAAAAAAATTGCCCTTTTCAGAACTGATTCTTTCACATTAAAATTCACTAATAACTAGATGGCTTCTTTGTGTCAGACCCACGTTTTTTCTTCTACAGCTATCATAACAAAGCACTATTTAATCAAATTCAATCATTTTTCTGTACAATCATTTTCCTTTTGGTCCCATGCTTATATCTGTATGGATACTTTACCTCTCCAGGGTGAATGATCTGCAGTGTGTTAAAGGAGCTTTCCTGATGCGTGTTTTCCAGATCTGAATGCCAAAGGAGTAATTCTTCAGGCATTTGAAATGTATCGTCTTAAGTCTTGCATTGATTTTAAGCCATATGAAGGAGAGGAAACCTACATATTCTTTAGAAAAGAAGATGGGTAAGAGTTATATAAATTTCTGTTTAGTTTTGCTCTATAGAATCAGCTGGGAATTTGTTCCATTTGACTTCAGGAGCCTGTAACTTTAGTCTAAGTTAGTCTAAATTTGTTGTCAGCAGATAAAAAGAGGCTACTGATAAATCTACCTGTCTTCCCTTCTTAGACACAAAGCTTGGAAGCAGCTGCCTCCCTCTGCTGACCGCAGAGGATATTTAGATGATGAACTTGGAATGGGTGTCTTATGTTTGCACCCCTTTGATGAGGTGCATCCCAGAATCACTGGGTTTCCATCAACTGCTTCCACTTCCCTACCTAGTGGTAGGTGACATGACTTCCACATACATCCTCTTAGCTTACCAAGAATGTAAACAGCCAGAATTTAGGCATAGAAATCTTTGGCAGACAGGTCAAAAAAAGCTGTGGAAAGTCAGTTTATTGCAATATTGCTATTGTTTTGATGTGGCTCCTCTTTAATTAAAGATCTCAAGATCTAGAAGGGTTTTCTACTCAGAGATTCAGGTTTTCAGGAACTGGAAAGATTTCTTTTATTTCCTACTATCTAGACATGTTTTGAAGGAACATCTAGAAAAGGACAAAAATCTTCTCACTATAACAGCTGTGAATATTTCTTGTTCCCCCAAAACTTCATAAAGGTCTATAGGCAATGACTTTTTTCAGCTCTTCCTTGGGTGATATGTCCTGTGACATTTCTCCTAAAAACCTACAAGCACCACGATTTTTGATGAGTTGGTGCTGAAGAGCCTGATACTGGAAGCTCCCTGGTAGCAGCCTATTTAAGAGACCATAGACTCAAGCAGTTTGTTTTCAGTGTCCACATTAGTGTGTTTAGAGCTCCAACAAACTTGACTCAACACTGCTTTGTGATGTGTAAATGAAGCTACAGTCCAAGCAGATGCTCTGTAGCTATTGCCTCTCACATCACCCTTGGGCTACCCTAAAAAGTTCCCAGTGAATTGGCTAAAAAGCCCCTTTCCTTCTCAATCATGATTAGCTTCAGCTGAGTCATGGATGAGGGGCTGGGCCCTCACAGAAACATGTATTTTCACACTTATGGCCAATGCATTCCACAACTACTGTTAAAAAGGACCACACACTGCTATTCTAAATCCTCCTCGATCTTTTCTCTGGCCCAAATGTTTACATAAAAGCTCAGTCTGTCTTGACAAGTTTACTGTTTCTATGTATGTATTATGCTTCTTGACATGTTTCTTGGCAAAGTGGCAGCCAATATAGGACTAAACGTCTGTGGATGTCATAAGTCAGGGCTGAGCTTGTCTAACACAGAGGGTAAGTAAAATGCTGGCCTTATGCAAGAGATAGTATGTTTCTGGAGGTTAGTCTGCTTCAGAGTGGAATGTCTGTAGAGTATCAAGGCATCTGACCAGCTTCTAAATAATGATTTATGTTACTTCTTTTATATTTAAACCGTTTTTAATATTACTTCTTACTTATTTGAGCAGACTGAGAACTTAAATACAGAGGAAAAAACACTACTTAGCAGAGAGTAAGATCTCTCTCTTTCTCAGGTGTTGGTCCATGGTGGGAAACCAGCAAACTGGACAGAACCTCTCTATTGGGGCGGGGTGTGACTACAGAGCAACTGTGCAACATGAGATCCTGCATGCTTTAGGATTTTACCATGAGCAGTCAAGGATGGACCGGGATGACTATGTGACAATATGGTGGGATGAAATTATTGCAGGTGGGTTTTGACCTTCAGGTCAGATTTTGTAAAGTGCAGATTCATCAGTATCTTATTTTTCCTCATAGATTTTAAGACCTTCTTGAAGATATAATTTTAGAAACTCTGAGACCACTGCAAATCAATCTGTAGATGTAGCAGGATTTTGATACAACTTCCCTGGTCAAAGACCACAAACTGTCCAAGGCCAGAGGAGAGAGGCCCTCCTTGGAACTCAGAGGACTTTATTTCCCCTTGCATCCAGAACTAGTCTACTCTCTGATTTTGAACAAATTGCTTCCTCTCTCTATAAGTCTGTTTTCTCCTGCCATGTAATGTAAATTTTAAACTTACTGGGATGGTGAGATGTGAGGTGGCTCTTCTTTAATCAAAGGCCTTTTTAAAATCTAAAAGGTTTTTATACTCAGAGATTCAAGCTTTCCTGATACTGCAGAGATTTACTTTGTACATGAAGAAACCTCAAAGTGATGAGGTCAGATGGAGGACCTAGAATAAGGCTCTCTCCTGCCCAGTGTGTCTCTGCATGTTCATGCCTTCAGGTTTAGTATGATCAGATTCCATGGCTTTACGAATTTCAGCAAACTCTCCATAGTCTCCCTGGTCCATAGATAATGCCTCCTGCTGTCTCTTGTGAGGTCTGGCTCTATACTGCTTAATGATGGCTTATTGTGAATAAGTGAATGGGAGTCTGTAACAAGTTTTAAAAGGCCTGCTAGCAAAGACATCAAGTGAAACCTCTTGTTCCCAGTGATGATACTTTGCGATGCCAGTGATTGTGCCAGTGCAGCAAAGCTGCCCTGCTCATGCTCTGTGTGGGACAAAATGATCACCTCAGTCCCCAGGGTTATGCACTCACCATCTTTGCAAATAGCTGAAAAATACGTGAAAAATAGTAATCAGAAAGGAGCAAGATTCAGGGAAAGCTGTGTTTTCTTCTGGGTAGATAAGAACTCTGGTACAAGCAATTTCTGCTCTCATCTAAGAGCAGTATCTGATATTTTGAATAGCTCCAAGTTGAATGGCCTTGTGCGTTACTACTTGCCTCTACCTTGTGATCTTTAGTGTCTGTTGGGGTGGCTGAGCAGTAGAAGGATTGTGGATATTGGTTTTGCAGACCATTATTTTTGTTGTTAAGAACAGCACTAAAACCAATTCACCTTATTAATTACTTGGTCTCATCTTGAATAATGGTGATGAAGATGATGATGATGCTAATAGTATCTAGACTCTGACCTTTTGGGCCCCTTTTTTCTGTGCTCTGTGGCTAACCACCTCCAACATAATAAGTCTTACAATGTGTTTATAATGCCCTATTATGAGTTCCATGATGTGCAGAGGTATGGAAAAGCTTGACAAAACAGTGCCAGCTCTCTGTGCATTTTTTTTCTCTGAAAAAAAGTTATCATTGAAGCCTCTGAAATTAGCTGCAGTGTATTCAGTAGCCACTAATCTGGAACATCAGAAAAATGATGCAGATGATGAACGTAAGTGTGACACAGTTCTGAACGAGTCCTGGGACCAGCCTGATATCATTACAATCAAGTCACGTGTTCTATAGGTTTCTACCCATATTAAAAATTTCATTTTCATAGAATCATAGAATGGTTTGAGTTGGAAGGGACCTTAAAGATCATCTGGTTTCAACCCCACTGCTATGGGCAGGAACACTTCCCACTAGACCAGGCTGCTCAAAGCCCCATTTGTGTTAGGGGATTTGACATTTCTAATTAGCAAATTCATTAAGTATAAAATTTCTGCTGAAGCCACTTCGAAGATGCCTGCTCCTAAAGGGAAATAGGGCTGGTATGGTTGTACTCTGTGTATGCGTTTGTGCCCATCTGTTCCCTCATTAGTGATCTGCAATCCCAAATTTAATAGCATGGTAGCAGATTTTTCCATAACGTGTTTTCATAAACTGCAATGCAGATAGGTGGCTGGCAAGAGGAGAGATGCCCTATTCGTATTGCTGTTGACATAAAAGCTAATAAGCCCATCAGACTTCAGAGAAAAGAAACAAAACAGCCTAATGAAGCTGCCACCTTGCTATATGGTTAAATTTAAAACCTGTAAGTTACCCTTTGCCTGGTAATGGTCTTAAAATCCAGCATCATTATAGATGCCTGTGTCCTGCCAAGACTTTTTTCCCCAGCTATAAAAAGTGATAGCACTTAACTAGCAAGATTGTCACCCTTCTTGATAAAAGGTGCAATTCAAGTATCTGTAAGAAAACAATTCCAAGCTCTTATAAAATCTCAAGCCTTGGACTGAAAACCTTTGCACCCAGAATGGACTTGCAGAAAGGAAGGGCAGTCCTTACACTGTAATGATCCACCAGCACAGTCATGTGCTGTTTCTTCTTGGAGAAAGAATGCCAAATTTTTGGAAAATATTATTTGTACTTGGAAATGTTGGGAATCTCTCTCTACATCCATATCAAAGTATGTGAAATGGCTCTCTCTCTCTGCCCTAGCAGACACCTTCATAATGAAAAACTTTCTCTAAGGACAAATTATTTCACCAAGAAGCAATGAGCACGTTTCCGAAAGACACTTCAATAGTGATATCATAGCCATATTGCCAATCTAAAGTAAAACCACTTGCTCTCTTCACAAATTCCTAACGTATTCTTTGCTTCAAAGAAGAATAGAACCTGGAGGCACGCCAGGGCTGCCATACCTGTCCCCTTAATGAGTAGAGGGCTCCAAGGCTTCCATCTAATATCCTGGCTAATGTTTGCATTAATATTCACAGGTTCTGGAATGGTGTACGTTAATCCTTAAATTCAGTCCTTCAGGATGCTTACATCTAATCTGACCTTCTGTATATCCTGATTTTTACAGCTCATTGGTATTTGATTTTGAACTTAGTGAAGTCACATATGCAGGGGCAGAAATGCAACCTAAAGACACTGTTTTGTTGTAAAAATGATTTCATAAACAAGTCTTGCTAAATTTTGATATTTTATTGTAAAGTAATTGCTTTCAGGTGTATTAATTCTGCCTCAGAAAACTGTATCCAAGGACCCACACTAAAGCCATTTCCTTTCCAGTTTCACAAAAAAAAATGAAGCACTTTTCTGTTCTTTTACCAGGCAAAGAGCACAATTTTCTGAAGTATGATGACAGCTTCATCACTGATCTGAACACTCCCTATGACTACGAATCAGTGATGCACTACCGACCGTTTTCATTTAACAAAAATGAAAGCATCCCCACAATCACAGCAAAGATACCAGCATTTGATGATATAATTGGGCAACTTCTCGACCTCAGTGCCATCGACCTGGAAAGACTGAATCGCATGTATAACTGCAGTAAGTAATAATTTAACCATGGCAAACTGTTTCTTTATACTTGAGTCTGGCTGGTTCACCTCCCTTGTGTCTCTAAAAGCACAAAAGCTCTTTCTAGGTGCTCTAGAGGAGGTATGGGAGAGGACCATGGGGTGTAGAAACCCAACCTGGTCATTCCCTCCTCATCCCTCTCTTTGGCTCTGCTAACTGTCATTACTTTTGTAAAAGTTCAATTTGTCAATTATAGCCAATGCATTCACATCTTTTCTTCCATGTTGGTCCTAGGGTTTCAGACATGTTGTTATGTTCTGCTGGTGTATGGGTGGCTTGATTGTGCTTTTGTGAGGTGAATGCAACAGTACTTTGTCCTCTTTTACTGACACTTTGTCTTAATTACTTTATTTTGCACCTGAGATTGGCTAAGTCTAGAGTCCAACACTGTCTTGTTGGTTGCTAAGATGGTCATTGTTAGCAAGAAGTTATTGTCCCCATGTATCTGTCAATAGAAACATGAACTTGCAGATGAACTCAGCTAAACTGGCCTAAGGTAAATGGATGGACTTTGTTTGAAGTGGAAGAACAGTATTTGTGCTCATCAAACAAACAAACAAGCCATGAAGAGCAATAAGCTCCAGCTGAGGAATGGTTAAATACAACATCATCACGGTTCACAAAGTGACTTGTCTCTCCAAAGCTTATAATCATAGAAGACGGCCACCACCAGTCACTGCTTCAGTTGCTGCATGGGAGTTTGCATATGTTAACAAAGTGGTTAAATGTTATCTTTATACAGGGAATCTCACCAGGAATCAAGTGTTTACTCTTTTGTGTCTTTGGGCTCACATCTGCTGTGGGTTATCTTCCCTACATGATGTCTACACTAGTGTAAACAGAAACCCCCAAAATGAGAGCAGAAATTTTAATCATGCTACTTTGGAGGTAACCATGTGCGTGTTTTTTTCAGCTTCAACTCACACTTTTTTGGACCAGTGTTCTTTTGAGTTAGAAAATATCTGCGGCATGATTCAGGGAAGCAGAGACGATCTAGACTGGGTCCATCAAAAGAGCAATGCTACAGGGCAAGAAGACCACACGCTTTCTGGGCGCTGTAGAGGTAAAATGAAGTAATAGAACACTTTCCTATGAAAAAGGGGTTAGCCAGAGTAGTGGCCCCTTGTGCATGTCTGTACTGGTCTGTGTCCTTTAGATATGACATCTTTAACAACTTCTCTGAACCTGTCATTGTAGCGAACCCTTGAGAAAAGCCAACACTGGCTACTCTGAAAACACAAGGTAAAAGGAACATATTTAAGACACTACTCTGAGTTGTAATGTTGCTATTTAAGGAAAAAGCCCTTTTTCTTTTCACGTGTCTTGGCCCTGTGGGTGTGAGTTTATGGTTTCACTTGCACCCTCATTAAGCTTTTCCAACATTGTGGAATGTTCTCCACAGCAACAAGATAAAAGGGGACAAAGAACAATCATAACTAGAGGTCTTTTAAATATAACCTAGAAAAGGATTTACTGCAACTTCCTAAGTCTGAGTAAGAGTTATGTTACCCATGATAAGAATGAAACAACATTCATAGCCACTCATAAATGTCGAGTTTGCAAAACAAATGGTAAATTAAGCTTGTGGAGTGCTGGTTCTGGAGGTAGAAGAAAGTTGCAAAGTGTTTTATGATAGGAGTTTAGGCATAACTTTCTTTATCATATGGTAATTTTGCCATTTTTCAGAGGAAGAAAACCTGAAAAATGACAGAGTCATCCCCAGTCACAGTGTGTTAGCTTACATGTGGGAACAAAAACTAAATCCCAGCAGACAACTCTGAAAACCAAGGGCCTGATTTGTCATTATTTTAACAGGATGAACTACCACAGATTTGCAAAAGAGTTACTCTTGTGGTAGATTTTGCCTGAGTACAGAAAGAAGGAATCCTGGCCTGAAGAATGGTCAGTTGTGCTTTGTTACTCTTTGATAAAGGAAAAGTTTTACTTACTGCACTCAGGAGTAGACTACTCCCCTTATACAACACAGCCACTGGAAAGAACAATCCTCAACCTCTTATAATGCTCATACTTGTCTATCAGGTTCAAGAATGCAATATAGCTGAAGAAAACCGTCTGATTGATAGCTTCTAGAATTACATGCTCCTAACCCTCATCTGACTTTTAAAATTATTTCTCTCCTTTTTTTCCTGCCATACAATTTTCTTTTCCTCTGCTATTCATGTTCAGTCCTACACTTATGCTTACTAAAAGGGTGGAGTTGAAATGATAAATTTACTCCATGCAGCTGGCAGGTAATGAGGAAACACTGACCCTCTACAATTTCTTCACAGATGCTGGCTATTTCATGTACTTCAGCACCAGCTCTGGCAAGGCGGATGAGGTGGCAGTCCTGGAGTCTCGAATCCTTTATCCAAAGAGAACTCAGCAGTGCCTCCAGTTCTTCTACAAGACTACAGGAAGCCTTTCTGACAAGCTGGTCATCTGGCTTAAAGAGGATGATGGCACTGGAAATATTCGCAAGATGAGGAAAATTCAAACCTTTCAAGGTAATAGTGGAAACATGAGGAATATATAGAACATATTAGGGGAGGAAAAGTAGTCTTACTGAATCCATGGGTCAATGACTCCCATCCACTTGCTATATCTTGGCCCTTTGCCTGTTGGCCTGTATACTAAAGACAGTCATTCACCGATGTGTGAAGACTTCCTAATACAATGTGTTCAAAGCATTCCAGTGATAAGACAATGTGAGTATATTATAATCACAATACCAACCAAGATCTGTAGCCTTCAGGACTCCAGGAGAGGTCTGGTTGTCCACAAAGGCAGCTGGAATGGATGGCTAGGAATAAGCTTCTTCCTGGTATCACTAACCATGCTGATAGCAATGTTTTGCTTTCCTTTTACCAAAGCGGACAATGACCATAACTGGAAAATTGCCCACGTAACCCTCAATGCTCAGAAGAAGTTCCGTTACCTCTTCCAAGGACTAAAAGGCAACCCCAACTCTTCATCTGGTGGGATTGCTATCGATGACGTGACACTGACAGAGACTCCCTGTCCCACAGCTGTGTGGGTCATTCAGAATTTCAGCCAAATCCTCGCAAACTCATCAAGTGGTGTCATTCAAAGCCCCCGGTTTTACAGCCCTGAGGGTTATGGTTTTGGCATAACTTTGCATCCCCACTCCAGTGTGAATGGCTACATGCGCGTTGCCTTTCACTTGTGCAGTGGGGAGAATGATGGTGTTCTGGAGTGGCCAGCTCTGAACCGCCAAGCTATACTCACAGTGCTGGACCAGGACCCTGATGTCTTGAAAAGGATGTCCTCAAGCAAAAGCTTCACCACAAGCAAAGACCATGTTGCCTCAGGTAAGTTGTGTCTGCCTGGAGGAATGATAAAAGTAAAAGCCAAGGAATACAAGTCAGAGGACTGAGTGTAGGACTCGAGTTGGCTACTTTGGCTGAATTTCCCAGTTTGGGACACTTCCTTGTTCTGACTTTCCCATGTATGATTCAGAATTCCTGTCTATAAAAGATCATCCTATGTGAAAAGTGATGCATAGAAGGTTGGTGTTATTATAAACAGTCCCTGGGATATCTGAGTTTGACTCTAAATTCAGAGTTCTCCTAAAAGCTGACAATCCCCATTCTACCTGTGGTTTGCCCATTATGATAGGTGACACAACACCACAGGATGGTGCAATGCCAGCAGGGTGCTGGATGCCATTACTAAATCAACAATAATTTAAGTTCAAACTGCACTTTAGAAGCTCACTTAACTTAAACTAACACGATCTGAATGCACAGGGTCCACATTGTAACTTTATTTAAGAAAAAACTACCTGAAAACACCTGTGAGATCAATCTGCATCATTTGAAGCCTGTCTTGCTTGGCTGGGTGTAGACTGCAGGTTATGAATTCTTTCACACAGGGACTTCCTTTTAACTACAGCTTTATATAGCACGTGCAACCATAGTTCCACATCCAGCCTCAGGATTTCCCATGATGTGTTAGCTGAAAGAAATAAGAAAAACAGGAAAATATTTAGTTCGGTACAGAATAAAATACTAGAGATGAATCTCCATCCCTCTTCCCTTTTTCCAGTGGAAGCTCCGTACACAGTTTTTCAGCAGGAGGTTTTAAACCGTAGGTATAAATACGTTTCACAGAACCATAGAAATGAACAAAATCTGCTAGACTCTAAGCCACAGATACTGAAAAAACAATAAGGGAATGTCCTTAAGCAGGAGGGAGCTTGCATTTGGTTAGTCCTCAGTGGAAGGGAGTTTGTGGAATTTCAGTGCCTTCACATAGACTAAGAGTCCTCATGCAGACCATATCTAAGGATCTGCTGGCACCCATAATTTGTCAGTCCTCTGGGATTTGTTTGGGCATTTCAGATCTGAACTTGATTTTACAGCATAAATTCTAGTTAATGCTGTGATGCAGAAAAAAGTCATGTCATACTTCCAGCTGCAGAACTTTGTAGTTCTTATTTGCCACTCATGTTCTCTTTGCAGATGACAACAGCACCTTAATATGGGAGAAACCATCAATTGTTGGAAAATTTGATGCCTCATGCAATTGCTATAGAAGTGTATCATGGGGGTGGACTAACTTCGTATCCCACAGCCAGATTAGACGAAGAAGCTTCCTGAAAAATGATGACCTAATTATTTTTGCAGAATTTCATGGTAAAGACCCTATTCCTGATTCCTCTTACAAAACCAAATGGGTGATCAACCCTATCTCTTTTCATACATTCAAGTAACTCTTGCCACCTGCCTGAGTCACCTTCTTTTCTAATGGGGATCAGCTTTTAAAGACACTTCTGTGTCTTAATTTCAGGTGGTGATGTTGTATAAAGTGATTGCAAGTCCAGGTGAATCTAAATGACAATGATTTACTGAGAGTTAACTTCTTAGACGCTTTTAAGCATCCTAACGGGTATCTATGTCAATTTCTAAGCACTGAATATACTAAAAGGCCTTTCTTGTAGTGTTTATTTTCAAAAAGAACAGCCACACTTGGCATAATTTTTCAAAGTACAGAATACCAGTGATTCACAAAGCAAGAGCTCTGTAAAGGACAGAGGGACAAGGAGTAACCTCTGGTCCACAAAGCACCCTGTGAGCTTCTGGTATGGAGGATACTACATATAGCATCACTCACTGTTGTCTGATGTGTTTCTCCTCTCTGTCTTTTTTTAAAAGACATAACTCATCTCAATAACACTGAAGTTCCTGTTGAAGCTAAACAATCTGCCTTCACGGAAGGCCTCATTCTTGAAAGGCGGAAGAGAGCAGCCCAGGATATGGAGCCCATTCAGGAGCAGCTTCCTTATCTGCAAGACCCATGTGACCCAAACCCTTGCCAGAATGATGGAGTTTGTGTCAATGTGAAAGGGAGAGCAAGCTGCAGGTACCATGGACCTCTTCCCTGCTAGCTTTGGTTTTCTTCTGAACCAAATGACTCAGCTAATAAGTATTCAGAGCTACAGACCTCAGAGATGTGAGCCATTAGGTTTTGAAGAAATAGTAGGAACAAAACACTTCAGTGTTCACAGGCAGTGACCCATTTCTACTGGTATCCATAATGGGATGCAAAGAAACCCCATTCTGTGGTGCTTCCAGGGGATGTAAATAGCCTCCATAGAAGGTGGGGATGCTGTGATGCAAAACCCTCTCAGGGGAACTGCCCATCCAGGACAGTGGTGTGAGGACTTTGAGGTGGGCCAATAGAGCAGGAGAACACTCCTGATCCATGTGAATCTGTGCTGTATTTTTCCAGGTGCCCATCAGGACAAGCCTTCTTCTTTACGGGCGAGAGGTGTCAGTCATTGCAGGTCCATGGGAACATCCTGGGAATGACAGTTGGTGGAATTGCTGGAACCATTGTCTTAACCATCGTTCTCATTTCCATGATGGCTAAAAGATAAAGAGCTGCAGGGGGATAAATCTCAGCCTGGCATTTTTCCAGTGTTCGTAAGTCATTAGTTTTCAGTGAAAAATTCTGAATAAAATGTATGGAAGACCAGTCAGCGTACGGATGAAAAGCTACATCAACAGCTTGGCAGCAATCTGTTTACTCTGTAGGACTTGGCAGTTAAAGATCATGTAGAACTGCTGTCTAATAAAAGTTCATACCCTGCCTTTCTTGTATATCCTTTGAATGCTTCATTTATTCATCCAATAGCAAGTGGTAATGCCAAGAGTCCCTTCATTTACTCTCAACCACAGTTCAAACTTTGACTAAATAACTGGTAGAACCTCTCAAAACTCTGGAAAAAGTCACACAGAAGCACATATATTAAGATTCTTGAAGTGTTCTTGTAGAAATTACTGAAGAAATCTAAAGGGTGCAAATCCATAGTCAGGTAAATCAGCCCATCAACACTCATCTTCCATGGAGCTGTGCTGGTTTACAAAAGCTGATGAGCTATTACATAAAATTCACAGTAAACTACTATTATAGGTTTTTGGCCAATTCTCTAGCAGGGAAATAATCTCACATTAAAACTTTCTAGAAGGCCTCATCACATGTGATTCCTAGATATTCAAGTGTATATCTGTTCTCTGGGCTTAATCCAAGGTTTTTTAAAATGTCTATAAAACTCCCATGATTTCAGCAGGCTCTGGATGAAATTGGAGCAGAGTATCAGTTATCACAGGATAGGGTCTGTAGTAGTTACTATTAAATTAATATCTCCTCAGAAATCATTGTCTCACACATCAAGGAGAACAATGGGAGTGTATGAAGATGAAGACTAGGCCTGTGACACTGGTGGGTGCTTGATAAGATGTTAACACCCTAGAACTTTCTGCATGTGGCAGGAATCAACCAAGGTATGACCTAAGATCTCCACTTTCAAGGGCTTTAACGGTTTCCACACTTGAAACTCCGTTCCCCAGGTTTCCCCCAAAAGCAGTTTTGTCTTGTCTGCATATCAGACAGAGTCCAGAATGCAAGTGGTGAATAATCGCAGAGGATGAAGCTACCCTTGTATTTATCAGATACTTGTCACAAGGGATGGCAACCAAGGGAAAATGTACTCTTGTGACAGTAGGCTGTACATGTGGAGCTAGTTTCCACTTGTTTTTACACTTGGATTCGTCCTGGTGCTCACATGAGTCTTGTGCAACCACCAATATAATTAAGGCATTATCAGCAAGTTAATACTCTATCCCTCTTATTCCCTGCATTTGGAATAAAATCAAAACAAACACTTCTATCAGCTTTTCCTGCCACATGTCTGGCTATCTGGCTGGACCTCACTAGAGGTAAAGATAGTTACAGATCCAATTACCTTCCACCAGCTGGATTAGGGGACTCCCCTTTAGGTCGAGGGAGTCTCCCACCCAAGCTTACCAGCTCATAGATTACACAGGGTTATGGAAGGCAAGACAAGAGATGCATAAAGTTGAGTAAAATTATGAAGTTCAGCTTGCTAGTTGACGTGTGAGACAGAGAAACCAAAGACAGAGAGGATGCAGGCAAGTCCTAGTGAAGTGCTATCCTGCATATAATTTTGGTGCCCTTAGAGTAAAGGGACACAAGGAATAAGACTGGAAGTTGTTACCACTCACTCCAAAAACATGCATAGCTGAAAGCCTCTTTTGGGTCTCTTAAACATCATGGCTAATAAAGGCAGCTTTGCCACCATCATTGAAGCAGTATATTGAAGCATGAATTTCTAAGGTTCTTAAAATTTACGTTTAGGCTCCTTAAATTGACCTGTACTGAAGCTGCCGAGAAGCACTAAGTGTAGTTTCTAGCCTGAGATGGCATTTAATCTGAACGTCTGAATACCAGGTCTGTTGTAGGAAGACCTCTGAACTCTGACCCTTCAGGAGAAGGACTATAATTAGCCCAATCAGCCATCTGAAATTTCTCTAGATAAGTGTTTTTTGGAAACTGAAGATCAGATTTTTTTTTATATTTGTGCTGTATGAAGGAAAACATTTGCGTTGTGTGCAAATACAAGCAGTAGCTGAAGTGTTGGTGATTTTTGCTTGTGGCGAAAGCATGTGTAGGTCTCTGTTTCTTGTTCAAGCTTGCATTTAGGACATTCATTTTCCGAAAAGCAAAGAGCAGTATTTCCAGTTTTCCTTTGCTTAACTTGCACCCCTTGCCCACGAAGTGGGAATTCCCTTGCGGGATGATGAATCCCTTTCTCTCTAACCTCCACCAACAGGCTTTCAGTGCAGAACATCAGTCTTGCCTGCGTGCCTCAGGCCTGTGCGAGTGCTGAAGCTGAGTTACAGACCTGCAACCATGGAAAGGGTTTAGAGCTGCTGATACTTTTCTTGCCTTCCCCATCTATTTTACCTCACAGCACTGAACTGGAAGCAACAGTGGTCCAAGGTAATAGAGACTGGAGACCTGGATCATAGGGAAGGCAGATATCACATCCTCTTAGCTTCTGCAAAATACATATGTAACCTACAGAAGATCCTTTGGTGCCACCAGGTGTTTGTCACCATTACTTGTAGCTCTTGGCTACAGGGAAGAGCTGTGAAAGGCACAGCTCAGATTGCCTAAGGAGAGAAGCAATTAAGTGTAGCTTTGCCAACTCCCAACCCCAAGCTTAGGATGTCTCCTGGGAAAAGCTGTCACAGCAGTTATTCTCAAGCAAGGTGCTTGCCCTGTCTCGTGTGAGATTTCTAATCAACAATGGCATCCATCAGGGGTGTGAAATTGCCTCATTCACCTACTCAGCCAGGGCAAAGCAGGATCTACAGTAAAAGGGTGCAGGTCATGGCTGTGGTGGGGGTCTGTGGACACACATTCTGGCCACAGAGCTCAGTAGAATTGCCAAGATATTGGCATGGGTTGGAAAGGAAAGCCTCCTTCCTGCCTGATAAAGAACCTGATGTTCTGAGATCCATCATTTGTTATTCTGCAAGGAAATGAACTTCATTTCTTCTGCTCATGGGATTAACAATCCAACTGGGGTCAGAGGTTCTACAAGGTAACATGCAGTTGGACGTACCTGACACACTGAGCACTTTGTACGTTGGAAGAGGGAGACTTTTTATTCTTGCCTAACTTGACTTTTCCAAAGTGCAGCTCTTTCCTGAGCATGTGTCCTGGGACAGTGTAAGACATAAACATACTGGTCAGGCTGCTGAGCTGTGAAAACATCAGAGATCAGAGCATAACTGGCTTCATGGTCCAAAGAAGAGGTATCATAACTGCAGACCTGTGAACTGTGGTTCTGGGGGACGTGAATTTTCACCGGCCACTGCAGTGAAGATGAAATGGTGTTGGGCTCTTTACACTGTACTGAAGGTTCCTAAAGTCTTTAAGGAATGAAAGGTGAAATCTGGGCTTGAAACACATGTAAGAGTCGTTCAGCAACTGCCACAATCCAAAAACTCTAAGCAGGGAGACAAGGCAGATATGTGCTTCGGAGACATGTAAGCCACAACCCGCTCCTTCACTACTTTTCCTGAGCTGCAATAAATCAGAGGAAGGTGCCAAGGCAGTGACTGTTCTCCACATAACACTATAAAAGGTGAGTAAGGGAGACATCCCACCCTTTCCAAAAATTAGGTGAACCTGGTAGGTGTTTGTTGCAATGTGCTTTAACTTAGTGCCTTGCAGTTAAGCAGAAGTAGGTGCAAGAGCGACAGCAATCATCAGAAACAAGCCCTGTGACAGCCCTCACTTCAGGGAGTACAGTCAATGGAGGGATTTGGGTTCTCATCAGGACAAACGGAAGGACTGGGTCAGTTACCTAAAAACAACCAACTATCTGAAAAGCCAGACTTCTGAGGGGAACAAGCGGTTGTTTGCCCACCTTGCCTGTGCCAAAGGCCTGGTTCTTGTTGCTGAGAGAGGATGGGAGTGTTATAGTGTGGTTGCTGCCACATGTTTCCCCTTCTTCCTCCATTTAGCACTTACTTCAACTTTTTCTTCTCTCTACTTTTATTTTGATCTGTGTTTAAATACAAGTGAAGCCTTGGCCCCAAGTCTTTAAGACTGGCACAGTTCATTAACTTCTTATCTGCTTCTCTTTCATGAATTGTCTTGGTTTTTTTAACACTGGCAAGAACCTTGCCTTTGAAGATCCACCCAAAGACAGCCCTTCAGTGCCAGATACCTTGGCGTCATATCCTGATTTCTCATTCACATACAGTCAAGACCCAGGCTTAGCTAAACTGGGAGTTGTGGTGAAGCCTCAGAGATGAAATGTCTGCAGAGATAAGGTGCGGTGGGACTCTGTTGTCTATGGGGATTCATACTTTACAGTTTATGTAAGTCCTATTCTAACTCAATGGGAGTGGATGGTTCTGCAGCAGGTCAGCATTGCACAGGATACTTCCAGAGTGAGTTAGACTAAGTGTCTGTCCAAAGGCAAATTTTGGTTGGAATATTGTGTATAGTTCTGATTTTCAAGTTTCCACTGGCCATGCAGTTCAAAGAGATTCTGGATTTTCAAATATTTCTTCATCTCTAACTGTGTTCTAGTTCTAGCATTCTATCTACATCTTCAAGCAAATAGAAGTTGCTTTCAGTGTAAGTCATACATTTGATTGATGGTTGTTTATTGTCTTCATTCATCACCACCTGCCCATACCGAACCGCCACACGTCTGTATCTGTAGGCAACAGTTTCCCATCCTGGTTCATCCCAAAGTCCTGGGAACATGTTCACCATGGGTAAACATAAGCCTGCTTCCCCAACAACCAAATGGGGCTGTACCACACAACAGCAGTGATATTGGCCTCAAATCTAAATCTTAATGATTCCATCTATTGTATTTTACGTTAAGTTTTGTAACATTTGTGTGCACTATGAATACTTTGCAGGCTCTCTCATAGCCCCCTGCTTAAGACGGGAGCTCTACCTTTAAATATACACCGGCTTGGAAATAACTGATTCCACAAATGTAGTATTAAAGCAATAATTTATATAAAACCTTTCATCCTGCCTGGCACATGGTGGTTTATATTCACTGCAGAGTTGACTCTCTGAAACCTTCAAGTGTAATTCTCTTCTGAGAAGAGACCCAAATATACAGACTTTATACAAGAGAATCCTTGCATACTTAACATTACTATGCATTAAATAAGTGCAATCCCCTTTGTGGTAGAGGGCAGCAACCATCTGTTTTACCACATTACATATCAAGGGAAGAACAATTATAGTTGATGATATAAAACTTCCATTTAAAAAAAAACGCCACATGGAGCTTTCAGTACATTCCATCTGAAAGAAGACCACGCAGGAATCATCACGATCTTCATTTTATCTAAGTCAGAATTGAAAATCTGAAATGAAGATTGTCAGTTGTGAACCTTTGGTTCCAGAAAGTCTTAAATGGAAAGTGGAGAGCATTATACCCTATGGCCTTTCCAGACTCTAATACAAGGGCAGGAGAGAATCTACGAGGTACTTGCATATCTAAACAGGCCTCTGGAATTATTCACAGAGTTGATAGGGGAAATACTAAAACCACTGGACAAGAGCTGTGTATAGCACAGCAATTCATGGCTCAGTACTGCATAGTGCTAAGCACCCTCCTAAAGGCTGAGAAGCCTTCACTCCCAATGTCTTTTCCGGCGCTTGAAGGCCTTCAAATCCTTCCAAGTTTGAAACACATTGTCATCTCTTCTGGGATTGGCAGCTCCTGTAAAATTTGACCTCTCAAAGCTTTCCTGCCTCACGTGTTAACCAGAAATTATTATTCCAGAAGAATGCACCAAGACACATCTTAGTCAAGATGAAGCAGTCCACTTCTTGATGACTCACAGGAACTTTTTGTGTGTGTCTTGGAAAGGGTAGAGGTCCTTTCAGAGTTACATGATTTAGCATCTGCAGTGCCTCAGTTAAGCAAAGAGTATGACTTGGAAGTGTTTTCACAGGAAGAGCTGGATGGCTCGGAAGAAGATACTCTGTATTTTCCTGCAAAACAAAGCATAGTGGTTAGACACAAGGACAGATACCCTGGGACATGTTGGCACTGCAAAGTAAGGACAGTTAGACCTGTCCCAATGACTCAAGTGGATTTGACTTGGTCTGAAGCCCTCATACCAGATGGATTACAGCAATACCAGCAATCACAGAAGTCAGTGTGTTTGGTAACACAGCCAGGATTGCACTAACAATCATGCCATAGGTAGGTAGGCCTTAGTGGTCCTCGTTAAGCATGGGGATGTGTCTAGAACACATGCTTATGAGGTGAATCCCAGCTTCCTCCTTCTTGTGACCAGGAGGCTCTAAATTAGGACCCAGGTGAACAGAGCCAGAGAGCAGAGCGTGGCAGTGTGTGCTAATAATATGGGAGCTTCAGGTGGCAGCAGCATGGTTGCAATTGTCGGCAAGTCTCATTCCTGTGGTGGGAGGCTTCTGTATCTGGCTAGCGTACTCATGTGAACTTACTGTAGCAAAGTCAGAGACCAACTTTTTGTTCCATTGTCTGACTAATAAACAGACTCTTAAAAAGCAGTTTCTTGCCTACGTTAAATTCCTTCATATCCCACTTTAACCAAATGTCACCATCTTCTCTGAGCGATGGTTGGATGCAAAGATTACACATTTAGGAAGGAATTTGCTCATATTTTCAGCAATGCTTCTTGCAAAATACAGTCATAACTGAAATGGTGATGTCCACAAAATGACAGCCAGAGAACCTTTGAAGAAATAGAGCTCCGAGGTGGTGAAGAGTATGTGAACAGTAAATAAACCAAGGAGCGCTGTGTCATGATATCATTATGCTCAAAATAAAGCTTGGTTGGTGGGTTGTAGAATTAGTGAAAGGTGCCACCACCCAATCCTTGTTTTAGTGTTAGGCAATTACGCTGCTAACATTATGCCACGATCGTGAGCAATTATGTTAGAGATTCCAGTGACTTATTGCAGATCCTTTGTATTAGAAGATTAAATCCCATCTGTGGATGGATGGATAAATAAATAGATTGATAGATATCAGGATAGACAGACTTTGTGTGTGAAAACAGGCAAAACCTTGTTTGTGCTTCAGTAGGAGAAACCTATTGTCACATACCTGTTTTCCCACATAAGTTGTTAAAGGTTCTTGCAAATGGATAGCTCATAGCAAGCATTGGTGTCACCAGGATCAGGGATGTTGACTGTAAGAGAGAAAGTTGCTTTTTGTCAAAAGTCGAGAACCTTCTTTGTAGCCACATTGAGAAAGGGAACAAAAAGGTTACAACGAAATGTTCTTCAGTAGTACAAGCAGGCATTCCACAGAGGGACAAGTTAGATGTTTGTGAGGCATCAAGTTCACCCATTTACATGTTTATGATGGCAGTGAAGATCAACTTTAAAAGAAACTACAGGACACCAACAGCAGCTTGTCTCTAAGTGTTGGCCACAGAAGATGGCTTAGGCTCCAGAGTCTGCCAAATCAGACTGTACGAAGTTATGGTCTCTTATCTGAGTAAATACATCCATTAAGGTAGACAGAAAAGCTAAGATTTATATACTTGAAGACGGTTGTTGAAGGCCAAAAGCCTGAGATAATCAGCAGCAAATTTAACTTGACACGCTAGAGGGCATTGGAACACAACTCTCTACAGTTCAGATGGGCAGAAGGAAACTTTTTTGCTTCTAAAATATTTCTTTTTCAGTTATGGAGTGGTTTGAGAATGTAACAGAATTCCTTCAAAAGGTGTGTTAAAAAAAAGTGTGGAAAGTACATGTTTTCCTATTCAGTCTCTCTCTTCATCAGTTTGTACCACAGTGGAAGAAATTAGGCAACTTTGTGCTTTGTCACCTCTAACATAAGGCGGTGGAGGAAGAAAGTAAACCAATCACATCTAAAAATTTTAATCAAAGACTTTGATCTTGCTTTATTTATTACTTATCAGCAGAACTGCTAAGGAAATATGCCAGTTCCCACTACCTGGGGCAGCTTCCACAGTGTCAGCTAGAGTTGGAAATGTCTGGTGCAGGAGATTTTGTCAGGAAAGGAGTTCAGATTTGGGGTCCCAAACTTAACAACATGTTCTCTCTACTTTATTCTGCTGTATCTGTCAGTACAGGAGGGAGTTACGGAACTAACCTGATTAATGATATCTGTTATTCCTGCCTTCTTTCCGGTTTCCAGGGAATAACGTGTTTTTCCAACAGTCAGAATAGCACGACATGCAGCAGATGTCATTTTTAGGCCAGAAAGAAGGAATAATGCTTTAAAAATGTTCCCAGACCTGTGTTCCCAGGAGTAATCCTCCTGCAGAACACACTGGACTACTTGGAGTAGCAGTTTAAAAAATCCAGGTGGATAACTTGGGGAATCCCAAATGAAGAAACATGAGGCAGAAACTGCATGTTTCCTGTCTTGTCCTGACATGAGATCCGAATATGGCAGATGGTTGGAACACTCAAAACTTAGAGCACTGCTCTGCCTGGCTAATCAGAGGCTGACTCCTCCTGGGCCTTCAGCACATTGCTTGAGGGGACATGCAGAGATGTCACTACTGGGTCAAATACTGGTTTAACATCTTAATTAATGATACAGATGATGGGAAAATTGCACCCTCACTGAATCTGCAGATGATTCAAAACTGTAAGGAGTGGGTGATAGATCAGATGAGTCTATTGTGATTCAAAAAGACCTCAACAGGCTGGAGAAATGAGATGATGGGAATCTTCTGAAGTTCAGCAAAGGGAAATGTGAAGTCCTCCTGTCGTTGGGGAGGAACGAACTCATTCACTGGGACATGCTGGAGGCCATCTGACTGAAAGGAGAAAGGGTAGAGCCAGACTTTTCTCCTTGGTGCCCAGTAAAAGGACAAGAGGTGGTGGAAACGAAGACAGAGGCAGACTTTTCTCGTTTGTGCTCAGTGAAAGGGCAAGGGTCATTGGGAACAAATAGAAATACAGGAGATCACATTTAGGAAGAAATTTATTCACTGTGAGAGTTGTCAAACACAGGAAGGAGCTACACAAAGAGATTGTGGAGTCTCCATCCTTGGAGCTACTCAAAACTCAACTGGACGTGGCTCTGAGCTCTAGCTGGCCACGCTCTGAGTGGGAGGGTGGTACTAGATGATCTCTGGAGGTACTTTCCAACTTCAGTAATTATGTGATTCTTGCGGAAGATGGAGTGATTTGAGCCAGTGCTGCTCCTCTGAGTTGCCAGTTCAGCATTAATGGACTCCTTAATTCCTCTGAGGTTCTGTACCCATCTGTCTTAATTATGCTGGGTTTTAAGTCTGCTTCCTAGTTCTTTAGCAGTATCTGTACAGGCTCTTCTGAATAAATCCTGTTCAGATACCAATATAAAATCAAGCTCTATTGTCATATAAGAGTGATGTTAGCATTAATCACCATGTTCTTCTTCCACCCCAAGTCGCAGCGGTTACATTCTGACATCCTCAATTCCTTACCCTCTTTAATGTGAATGCTTATCCTGAAGCAGAGGCATTTGCAGATGCCCATACAAGCTGTGCTTCAATGCAAGGAGGAGTACAAGGGTCACTGCACCAGAGAAACTGTTTACAGATGGAAGCGGAGCCTGGAGCCTTCCAGGACCTTCCTTAAGGGTCCAGTCCCTGTTTGCAACATTTTTTCTCTTTTTTTTTGGCACTGAATGTTTTGGGTTAAATGCATAAATTTGCTGCACAAAGGGGCACAAGCCTCTCCTCTTCTAGAAGTGTGTCCAGGCCACTCGGTCCCAAAACCACACTCATTTGTGTTCTGTCCTTTGTTCATTAAAATCTGAGTCTTTGCAACATATAGACATGATTTTGACAAAAGATTCATGCTTCTTCCCATTTTCTGCTTCCATCATAAAAAGAAAGCTAACCTGTCTCCTTGTCTCACCAGTTCAAGTTGCAATATCTCCACCCATTCCTGCTCAAGCTGAAGATCATCTTCCCCAAGAGGCTCCCTATGCATTTCTCTTAGGTTGTGAATAAATAGTAGTGCCACCAAAATTTTCTGTTTTCTAACTTAGTTTGTTGCATTTTGTGGTTTATTTCTTGTGGAATTTAGAGCAAATGTCCACAGACTTCCTTTCCATTTTTTACCAATTATAGAAGGAATAATGAACTTTGAAAAAGGGGATATATTAATATTTATGTTGTTAGCACCTTCTCTTTCTCTAACTTGTTCTAATAAATAATTCAGAATATAAAACACATTTGACTTAAAAGACACTTGGAAGGTGTTAGACTATTCAGCAGTAACAGAAATACATTCTTAGGTCAAGGTTCTAACCTTTGATTGCTGCGAACTCCACTTGGACATTGTATTCCTCTTCAGCAGAGCTTCTTGTATCTATTTGTTAAAAAAAAAAATAAAATCAGTAAATACAGTAGTTATATTCAAATTCCAATAGTATTTTCACATAATATAATATAAGTAGTTTGAATTCTTACCTTTTTGTCCCAGAGGGCCCCAAACACCAAAATGAGTAATCCCTAGGAGACAGATAATTACATGCAGTTAGATGACACCAACCTTTTAACTGCAGTACCTCATAATTATCTCAAACATTGTCCTTGTTGGCTATTTAAACTTTGAACAGTTTAATAGAGAGCATTTTTCCAGCTGCATCTCACATAATGGACTGCTGCTGTGGTAGGGGTTCTCCAGTCCTGGTCTATTTAACCTGTATGTATATCTGGTCTACAAAAGCGACACAGATAGTTTGCTAGCACTAATCATATTTGGAGGAAGTGACCTTTGTTTATGGAAGACATGCCCTGCCTATGCTCCCCAGGTAAGCTAGCAGGTTCATAGTATAAAAGGGAAATGAGTTTGGCCTGAAGCACACAATTTTGATGCCATTAAGAGACATATCTATCATGTCCTTAAAAACTTGTGTTGTATTGGGATCCTACTGGCCACCTAAATATGTTGTTGTAAAAATCATACTGAGTGAAACCTCTCAGTCATGTATTTTTGTCAGTTCCTCTCTTCATTATTAGTACTACTCAACTGTTCTTGGTGACTTTCAGATTGTTTATACTCCTTCATTCCTTAAACCCACAAGAGCATAGTATGATGCCTCCAGATGAGACCAGACATGCTGAAGGTGGCCCACTTGAACATACAGGGCTATTTTCCTGATCTTCGGGAATGAAGTTCTTCCCAAAGCTACTGACATAGTTGGAAGTTATCTTTGTGCCAGCTTTATCTATAAGGCACATATGTTAAGGCTGCTGAGAATGTGAAATACTGCTGAATTCCTGGAATAGGTTTCCCAAAGAGCCTTTTGGGAATGAGGACATGTAAGGCAAACCTGAGCTTTCCCGAGCACTGCAAGAATGGACATAGAGGAAACAAAATCGTACATACATGTAACTCACCTGCAAAGCATTGAGCAGAGAAAAGAGGATGTGGAAAGCTCGATGACTGTTTTTGATGACGATGGCAAGGCCAAATCCCCAGGTGAGGCCTAACAGTGGTGTCAAGATGGCCACACTTTTCCCAATTTGAAACAAAGAGTTCCTCTCCTGCCTGTCTGACCTATCCCCAATAGTTGGCCTCATTATTTTTATTATAACAACAGCGGTGATGAACAAATTCATGGCCACAATGATCAGGGCAGGTATGACAAAGGCTAAGAGTGCTTTGCTGTCCTTCCAGTTGAGCCAGCAGACATCATTTCTGGTGTAATTGTTCCTTGGCAGTGTGACAGCGATGGTGATGACAGCAATGACAAAGGGGCACCCGTATCCCAGACAGAATGCCACTGCTTTCTGAGCAGTCTTGCTTGTGTTATGTAAGATAAAGATCAGTCTGTAGAAAAGAATGAGGCCCAGGCTGAGCATCCAGAAAAAGACACACAAGTAGAACAAATGGATTAAGAAGGCGGCCACGAGACAGATACCTCTGCTCAACTGTTGGTTTGGGTCAGTGATGGAGGCAGTGACAACGAACCAAATGTCAGCAATCAGGAGTGATGTAGCTATGTTGAGTATACAGACATGGCGCATGTAGGAGGTTGTGTTGTTTGTCACATATTTCCAGACTAAGGATTCAATTACAATGCAGGCTGCCAAACTCAAGATTGAAATGGATAGGCCAATGTAGGTAATATAATCTTCAAAGATTAATTGGGGGGATTTATCAGGTGACATCAGAATGGAGAATGATGTTAAGTGATTGCAGGAGCAAATGACGTAATCTTCTAGCTCCGTGGGTGTGCAGCCACGAGTATCCCAGCTCCCGCTGTGTTTGTTGAGTGTGAAGTTCCAAAACACACACCGGGGCATCTTCAGAGACAAGTTTTTCTTTGCAAAGGTCATATTAACATTGACCTTCTGGCTTCTGTTGCTGCTCACTGTTGTTGATATCAGTAAGCCATTCACATACTCAGGTTCTTTCGTGGGCAAGATACGTCCAAGGTTTGAGTACATAACACTGATGATGGTTGAATTTTGGGTTAGAGTCTGAATTTCAGATTCACCAAGGAGCACGCTAACTGTGAGGTTTTCTGTACTGTGGAAGCTCTTATTGTAATCTGTGGTGCTATTTTCAGTGACAACTATACCTTGTAGCTGAAGGGTGCTTACAGAGACAGAGGGGATGCTATTATTAACGGCTTGAAGGTGCAGGGAAAAACTTTCTACTGACTGCAGTAATGAGGAAATATTTAGTATGTCTTTGTTATTCAGGTCTTCCCAAGCTTCAAATGTGGAATCAGCAACAATAGAGTCCACTGTGGAGAGGAAATTCTGGAAGAACAACACAATAATGCTCTTACTGAAATCCCATACAAATCATTGTTGTTCCTGATGATAATCTGTGCGTGGTCCTAGAACTGCCTTTTGAAAAAGCCCAGTATTTCCAATCCATACGGAATCTTCAGCTGTTAACCCTCTGGGTGCTCAATTTTCAAATTAAGGTTTCCAAAAGTGGAGCTATGTGGCGTTTTTTACATATTACATAGTATTTTTCCTTCTCCAGCCTTCTTTCCCTGTCTCCATCTTATCTGTGATTTCTCACCCTCTCCCATATAGGGTTACATGAGCTACATCCAGCTACAAAACATCAAGTCTCTTTGTACTTCTCTGCTCAAAAAAGTGGTGCTTTTCCTCTGTACCTCACAATCAACATTTCTAAGTATTTCTAAGAACTGTTTTGCTATTCATTTTTTGTAGCTTCTAATTGATTTTCAGAGCTTGATCATGGCCCCTGGAGTTTACTCTTCTCATCCTTATTTCAAGTATTTTTTCTGGTTTTGCTTCTACTCATAGAATCATAGAAATGTGTAATGGTTTTGACATTTAAAGATCACCCAGTCCAACCCTCCTGCCATGGGGGGCAATGAAAATTTCCAGTGACGGGGCATACATAAGTTCTCTGGGCAACCTGTTCCAGTGTCTCACCACCCTCACTGTAAAAAATTTCTTCCTTATGTTCAATCTAAACCTACCCTCTTTCTATTTAAAATCGTTGCCCCTTGTCCTGTCACTACAGGCCCTGGCAAAAGTCTTTCTCTATCTTCCTTATAAGCCCCCTTATGAAAGGCCGCAAGAAGGTCTCCCCAGAGCCTTCTCTTCCCCTGGCTGAACAACCCCAAGTCTCTGTCTTTCCTCATAGGAGAGGTGTTCCAGCTCTCTGACCATTTTTGTGGCCTCCTCTGGACCCACTCCAACAGGTTAACGTCCTTCTTATCCTGAGGTTCATCTTTGCTATCATTTCATCTCATTCCTTTAATACTTACCTGTTCCTGACCCTAACTGTGAAAGGACTTGATAAGTATAGGTAAGACTTAAAATAAAACCTTACTTGAATAGTAAGCTCCTCAGCCTCTGCTGGAATAGAAGAGACTATATTCAGGATGGTAACGATTGCACGCAGGTTTGCAGGAGAACTGTTTATTATGTTTTGTTCCTCTTTTGTCTGTTCCTTAAGCTCTGCAAGGTACTTAGGTAATTTTGCTTTTGCGTCAGGACTGTTGACCAAGGACTGGAACAGAAGATAACAGTACATCACATGTTTGTAATTTACCTGGAGCTTGATCCTCCTTCATAAGGGCTACCCCTGTACTAGTAACATAAACAGAGCCGGGGTCCTTCTAAACATCCTTTTGACGCTCCAGAACAGGGTGTCCTAACAGGTTTTTAAGAGTGGTCTCTTGTCTGTGCTAACTCACAGCCTGCTCCTGGAAAGTCTAGAGGAGAAAATTGTTGGCCTGGGCCCAAGCAATATGAGGGAGCAATCTAGCAAGTTAAGAAAATCCATAACTGAGTAGCTGGACCTTTGCCTGGGACCTTGCTGTGCCTCATTTACTGAAATAAACATAGTAAGTATTTGGTAAAAGAAAGATAATTGCTCTCATCTAACCTCACTGAGAGGAAGGTAGTTTGTAGAAGCGAAGAGCACTGTGATAGGACACCTAGGCTGAAAACCGAGGCCCGACACCTATCTATCTGTGAAGTGTAGTGGCTGATGGGGCATGCTAAGCAGGGCCTGGGGCTGAGCTTGGGGAGTGGCCCAGAGTTGTCCCTACTGCATCATTGTTAGTGTACTCAGTAGCATGCTTCGGGCTTGGTCCAACCCATGTTCACTGAGGCAATGCCTGAGCATGGTTCAGGGAACACTCCAGGCCAGTGACTGCTCCCACTGAACACTATGAATAAGGTCACCTTGTCTGGGGGAGAGAGCGTTCACATGTATGGATATCAGCCATGCAGTGCCAGGTGCCCTCTGGTCCAGAGAAGGGGACCTCACCTCTTTCACTGACTTGTGTAGACATCCCTAATCATGCTTTATATCTTCTAAAAGATAATTTGAATGAATGATTTGATATTGTAATGCTTCATATATTTTAGATTATGCTAAGCAAAAAGACATCCAACAAAATTTTTTGCTCTCTCCTACCCCACCCCTGCCCTGGCCTCTAGAAAACTCCTAAATATTACCTCAGCACTGATCAGTAGGTTGTTTATTGCTACAGAAAGACAGTTATTCCTTTCAATCTTCCATGATTTCCTGGAGCACTTGTAAATTTTGTTGCCTCGGGTAAAACCATCTGTGTTATTTAACTCACGACACGGTTTTATTAATGTATCCCCTTCTCTTCCAATGCCAAAGCTGTCTGAGCAGGAAACTTCCTTATCTGTATTGAGAAAAAAACATAGAAAACTAAGAATCAGGGAGATTAATAATTTACCCCCATCAAACCTGTGATGTCCTGAAGTTCAGAGTTCTTTTGGTTAGTTAGGATTTCAGCTTGCTCTCTTCATTAATTATGACCTTTCAGGGTGTATATGTCTTGCATTCTCAATTTTTTGGAATCGTGAAATTAGAAATGAAATTGAATAAAACCCCTTGATTTTGAGCATTGAATCAAATCAACAAGACAATACCCAAAGGTTTAGGATTTGTCAGTTAGATTATAGGGTTACATAGAGGGTGGGGTGGGATTATGTTGACCACTAAGTGAACAGTAATTCACACAAAGTTTATTCTTCCAAGGGTCCCAGTGCTGCTGTGTGCAGAGGGAGCTGGCGGAAGTCATTGCTAGGCCAATCTCCATCATCTTTGGTAAGTCATGGGGAACAGGTGAGGTGCCCGAAGACTGGAGGAAAGCAAATGTCACTCCAGTCTATAAGAAGGGCAGGAAGGATGA
>JAVSBS010000706.1:123184-137702 GCA_033124195.1 Coracias cyanogaster | reverse complement strand
AACCAGGCTTTCCCTTTTGTCCTCTGGAGAGAGGTACCAAGCAGAAGGTATCTGGTTTAAGTGCTCTGGAGTGGGAAAACCCAATTACAAAGATGGAATAGGCAGGCTGGGCATATGTTTCTCGGCTTTGGATCATCAGATCTGCCAGTTCTCATTATTATCTAGCAAGCCTCACTCTCTCCCAAGAAGGAGCTCTGGCCTTTTGGAGAAACATCGTGCCTGCCTGACTCATCTGAGCCCATGTTAGCAAAGCACTTGGTGGCAGAAGCAGCAACGCAGGTGCATTGCTACTACGAGAAAAAAAACATGGATTAAAGGTAGACCAAAGAAAAGAGGAGGAAACAAAGAGATGAGGGGTGAGGGGAGAAGCATGTCCCAGGAGAATAAACTAATCAAAACCGTGGCATTAAATAAAACAAAGCATCTCCCATTAATAATTGAGGAAGCACACCAGCGTGCTGCGTGCACCGTGGGTATCTCATTTGTCTGAAGAATGGAAGGAGCAAAAGGGAGCGAAGCAGGTATGAAAGGCATCATTTCCCTGTGCCTCTAATGAGCGCTGCTGCTTTCTTTTTTTCCCAACTCCTCCTCCCCCATTCCGGTCCCTTTTTCCCTCTTCTATTTGTCATCTGTGAACATCTTACTCTTAAGAGGACACTGGTGTGGTGTTGGGTCTGAAGGAGGCAGCAGACCTGTTTTGTCCTTAGGTTCTGTTCAGGACTCATCCCTTGATTAGGAGATTTCTCCAAAAGGAGAGGAGGGCTCCATGTGCTGCAGTTCTGTGATCTCGGGCAGTGGTCCAAGCGTCTGGTATGCATGAAGACTGTATTTTCTTCAGGTGGAGAGACACACAGGTGGGTATGTAAATACCTAGCTCTTGCACACAGTATATAACATACAGCCTTGAAACTTTAATTGGAAGAAATCAGATATTTTAAATGAGGAGAGGGCAGGGCCAGCAATATAACGCAATCTGATCCCTGTCTTGTGCACGGATACAATTCTTCCTTGACTGTCATTTTCATGCAGAGCCCTGAGCGAGGCTGGATTGGTAGCTCATAGCACCTTGCCTTGCTTGCTGCAGCCGTGGCTGATTGCAGAGACAGCAGATGGGGTTTAATCCTGTGGCTAAAGGGGCCAAATACAGCCCTGCAGAGCTGTATCCCATGGCTCCCTAGGACAGTTCCCCCGATGAAGGGTTTCGTGATGGATGGTGGCACACGTGTCCCTTGTTCCCAGGATGCCCTCTTAGGAAACTGCTCCCTGCAGTTCTATTTAGTCTGTCTTTTTTGATACATCTGTGTTTTATTAGTCACAGGAACTGCCAGAGCTTACATGAAAGAAAGGTTAATCTTGTTAGAGCCTGGCCTTTTAGTGCTGTCCTTTGCTTTGGCACATGCCCAAACATCAGGACTGGGCAGGGGCATGCAGAGGTAGCAGTGGGACCTCCATGTAGGAACATCATCCTTCTGGACAAGACCACCTCTGCTGGAGTGGCAACCACAGGCTCTTCTCTCTCGAGAGGAAAGCAGAGGACTAGACAGGATGCACCTAGATCACCGAATATTTCCTCACAGCAACAGACTTGTCTTTTAGCTATACACCAGTATGGCTTTGGGAAAACAACCTTTTCATTCCTGGGAATAAGTGCCACACAGAGCAATCCTTTGATTTGGTCAAAGCAAGCTGCTCCCAAGAGACATATCTAAAGCTGTCTTCTCCATCAATACAGCAACAAACATTCTGCACTTCCAAAACAAGCCTGAATTTGAATGACGTGATGATCTCTTGCTGCTTTCTGAATGTCCCCATGATGCTGTATGATCACTTGTGACAACCTCCTCTCCCTGCCATACAAATCTCTAGATTCTGGTGGTGTCACTCTTGCAGGCGGATGCCTTGCTGTCTGCTAGCCTTATGGCCATGCCATTCTGACACAACATAGATATGTAGTGCTCTCATCCCAGCTCAGCAAGTCCCTGGGATACAGATCATGGCAGGCTGGGTCAGGGAAGCACCTTTGTGTGTCAGCCCCGTCCTTACACTTACTCCTTTTGAAAGGGAAGATTATTTCTGCTTCATAATCTTACCTGAAAAAAACCTTGTGAAGGATCTTACACTATGAAACAAGAATGATTTCTCCTCATATATTAATGAGGAATAAACTGTGAATGTATTTTAACAGAGCTTAGTGTGTTTTAGGGAGAATTGCAGTAGAACTGACCTGTAACTGTTGAAGTCAGTGCAGAGACTCCATGTCCTCCTCCTCCTGTAGAGTTTTGGCCAGACTCAGTACTCCCAAACTGTCCTTCCACTGATGCACATCAGGAGTACCTCAAAGGAAACTGCTGGCCACGTACTAGTCTGGAGCAGCATTTGGAGAACCAGCATCGCTTGCTAGCTCACTCGCTCAGCTGACCTGCCCTATAACAGGGCTCTGGGGGAATTTTTTCCTGCATCACCTCATTTCCCCTTTGCTTGGGTTGATCAAGAGAGTCTAAACAAGAAGGAGAACTCAGCATTGCCTATAAACCTCCCAATCTGAAGGGATGAAAGGATCCAAAAAAACCCCGTCTCTATTTAGGTTCCTTTTTGGTTTTCCAGAGTCCGAATGCTGATCTGTTGCCCCAGGCCTCCAGCATGTTTAGCAGAGAGGAATAGGAAACTCTTGACACCTACCACCCAGGAGGACTCAGCCTGCCCCTTGGCATGAACGTACACCTCCCTCCACAGCACAGGAAGCCCAGGGCCACCCAGGATGCCTACAGCTGGCTGCAGAAACAGAGACAGTGGTGAAGAACAAAGCTGAGAAGGGAGCTGGGGCTCCTGACTCCTCCTAGTGCTGTTGACCAGGCTGTGCTGCTGCTCAGGGAGTCAGGACTGTGCCTTGTTTTCTCTCCAGCTTCCTTTCCAAAGCCATTTAGCAAAGCTCCAAACCAACAAAGGAGCAGCCACACACCACAACCAACTTTCAGATGGGGAGGACGTGTAGATACATGAACCCTGTGGACCCATACTACTCTGGGCAAGGTAAAGAGGCCGTTGTGCAATAGTATGTTGAATACGGGTGGGAGTTTTCGAAATGTTTCTACAAGCAGCTTAGAAAACCCCTAAACTTTCTGCCACACAGATGGGGATCTGAGAGCTCTTTTTGGGCCTGGAAATTGAGCTGTTCCTATTTCATAGTTTACATAAATAGAAGTAAATTCGATCTGTACATTGATCCCAAAGAACAGAATGGCATTTTCAAGATGGCAATGTGTACCAAAGTAGCATGCAGAGATCTCAGCAAGGATCAAAGCCTTACTTTGGTAAGATGTAAACTCTTCTTCAAAACATGTGTAGTCTAAAGCTGCATCCACATTAGCCATTTGCAGCAGAGCTTTGGTGAGATTTTGAAGTGAATCACCCAGAAGCAGACCCTGTGCAGGATTTGGTTTCGTTTTTAGATTGGGTTTGGTGTGCATGGACTGGATTTCTTCTGGAGGACACACATACTCTGCTACCACTGCTAATGCTTTCCTTCTCCTCGGGGACATACAGGTCCAATGAGACCATTGATTGCCCTCCAGATATCCTGAAAACACTAGACTAAACTGAATCCCCCAGAACGGCCCATGGTAGAGTTGTAGGGGCTTCATAACTGACAGTTTCCACTTCCTGATATCCCACCACACTGAATTACTTGACAGTGAAGATGAACCCGTAAGTGAAAAAGAATAGTCGTGGAGACCTGAATGCCTGAATTGCTTCTGATAAGGCAATATAGGTGTTTCCTTGTTACACCCTTCTGTACTAATCAGCAGCTGCCTAGGACCAGAAAGGACCCTATGCTTAGCATGAGGGAGAATCATAGAATGGTTTGGTTTGGAAGGAACCTCAAAGATCATCTAGTTCCAACACCCCTTCCATGGGCAGTAGACCAGGTTGCTCAAGGCCCCATCCAACCTGGCCTTGAACACCTCCAGCGGTGGAGCACCCACAGTTTCCCTGGGCAACCTGTTCCAGTGACTCAGCACCCTCACAGTGAAGAATTTCCTCCTAATTTCCAATCTAGATCTACCTTCTTCCAGTCTGAACCCATTGCCCCTCGTCCTGTCACTACCGGCATTTTTACAAAGTCCCTCCTCAGCTTTCTTGTAGGCCCCCTTCAGATAGTGAAAGGCCGCAATAAGGTCTCCCCGGAGCCTTCTCTTCTCCAGGCTGAACAAGCCTAATTCTCTCAGCCTGTCAAGAATAAGAGCCCATAGTCTTCAATGAGTCCCAAATTCTTGGTTTAGAGTCCTTCTGAAGGGTATGTGGATGGAAGTGAGCCAAAGGAGGTTTTGAGTTTAAAGGAACTCTGATAGGAAGTTGCTGAGCTACCTGCAGTGGTGTGTGACTACCCCTGGAGTCAATTGCACTAGCAGAGAAATTCTGTTAAAAATCAGTTCTGCATTAAAAAGGCCTCTGGGAAGTCCAGGGAACTATTACTTGGACTGAAATAGTTATTTGCTGTATCTGTGCAAGTATGTCTGCTTACTGGGTATCTGATGAGTGTATTTGACATCCACAGCAGGAAAATCAGCTGAAACTGTAACATAAAATAATCAGCGGACACATGAATAAATATAGGGGAGTAGGTATGACTTCTGCAGAAACAAATTATGCATCACAGATGTGCCAGGGCTCTTCAGGGGTCTCAGAGAGGATGTGTTCAGGGTACAAAATAACTGAGCAGCCTGAGCTGGAAAAGAGGTGTCTGGAGGCTCAGGGGGCTGAGCAAAGCTGTAGCATCTTGGTGGAAAGCTGAAGGTGCCTGAGGCCCAGCTACCTTCTCTTTCAGTGCCAAGAAGTGCACCAAAAGAGACCTGCAAGTGCCAGGCTTTTGGAGACAAACTAAAGGACATATGAACAGCCCTGTACTGAGAGTGCACAGCAGCAAGGGGGTACTGTAGAGACTAAGCTGTATTTTCACATAACGTAGATTTAAATTACAAGATTCCTCACTGCAGTATGGTCTTGAAAATTTACAAAGATTAAAAGAGAAATTAGACAAGTTGATGGAAGAAAAATCTGTTAAAGACTGTTAAATAAAAAGACACAGAATCTGAGTCAGGAAGCCCTTAAGCTGCAGATTTCTGGGTCTGGAGAAAGTATTCAGGGATGGCTCATAACCCTCTCAGTGTCCTACCCTTCTCCTCTTCCCTGGAAAACTCTTGGCCACTGTCAGAGACAGCACTGGGCTGGACTCTCCTTTGGTCTTCACCCATGTTTCCATACTTATGCTTTTATTGCACGGTGCTAAGAGGGCATCTTCAAAATGACTGAGCAGTACATTTTAAATGAGCAATGGAAATACGAATTCTCAAAACACTAGAGAAACTGTGACAGTAAGAAGTTATCAGGGAATCCAAAGTCAAAATGAGTTTGAAAAGAAACTGCACAAATTCATGGGAAATACATCCATCCGGTGCTGTTAAACATGATGGCCCAGAAGCAGCATGAAGCTTGGAAGCGCCTGTGCTGCTGGTGGTCAGAAACTCTGTGGAGGTGCCAAGGGTAAGGATCCCACAGTTTCTTATCTTCTCTCTTATTATCCAGTATTAGTCATTGTAAAAAACTATGTCAGCTGAACTTTGATCCCAACTATTAGGGCACATGTCCATTTCAGCTGACCATAATAGAGAACGTTGTCTTAGCCCTTATTGCTGCATGAGCCCGTAGAGGCAGTTGCTGTGATGGCCATGCCATGAAAACCTACTTTTATCACCTCCAAGCTTTTATCATGCAGGGGAATGACTCCAGCCCAAATATGCAGGTGAGGGAATGGTGTGTTGACATAGTTGCAGCTATGCTAGTGATTGTTGACTCCCTGAACATGGTAAACCTGGTGTCAGCAGAAGCCTGAACCTTCAGGTTAAGCTGAACTACTAAACTCTCAGCTCTCTAAGCTATACAGAGAGAGCTTCCTCCAGCCAGCTCACCTCCAAAGCTCCCTGAACAGCCTTCTCTAGGAAGGAAGGACCACACCACAAAGGAAATTTTGCTGAGCCCGAAACACTGAGAACAATTTTTCCTTAAGCACACCACTGGCATTTCTACAAGCTACATAAAAACCTGTATTTGTAGACAGCAAGATCAAAACCAGATCTTGTTCCAGGGAAGCCTTTTCTAAAAATGTGTTGGCATTATGAAGATACTGCTGCATTATAAAAACAGAATATTCAGCATTTGTCTAAAGACATTTTCCCCCAGGCAATCACCTTTAACTCCAGCTTCCATCCCGGCATCCCCAGCTTCCCTAATCTGTGAGGGGGTGTAGAGAACGTACAGACTTTTCAGTATGAAATCTTCAATCCACTGAGTTGTAAGAAAAAGTAATTCTATTTCCATAGCAAATTTGCTGTAAAACTTTTCTTTTTCTAGAAAAAATAGGCAGGGGGAAAGTCCATGGTCTACCTGTACGTCAGCAGTGTAGAAAGCAGTGCTATGGAAATGGAACTGAACAGAAACAGAAGATTTTACTGTTTTCATATTTGCAGCACTGCAAACCTCATTACTATAGTAAAAGAATACATTTTTCTGATCAAAAGGAACATTATATGAGCTACTGGAATTGAGAAGAAATTAAATATGTGTTTAAGTGATACTTTTAATATTAGAAAGGCTTGCTAGGAAATATATGGAGTTCTCTTTCCTTATGACTGACATTTCTAAAAAGGATGCTGGGACTCCTATGAGAGTAAAATACCTTCAGTCTATATGGCAAGTGTCAGAAATGTACATCTCAGTCCTGATATATTTTTGATTCCACAACCATGTATTCATAATATGTCAGACATGCTAAGAAGTTGCTGAAAAATGTGTTGACGGAAGAAATATGGGTTGAACTCCTGTAGAGCGCCTCCAGAATACCAATGAGTAGAGTGATCCATCACAAATATCCACAAAGACCTGATGTATTAAAAAAAACACCCCTGTTGCTGCAAGTCGTATGATTAACATAGCTGTCAGATTCTTGTCTTTATCTCTCTCCCTTTCTAAAATCATAGTTTAAAACAGATTTTCGCAGTCATCTGCCCCCAAAAGGCAATCCAATAATATTATGCACTCCAGAAGTAGTTTCAGTCAGAGGAGCTCAAAGCACCTTACAAATAATCCCCAGGCATTGGATGAAATCAATAGATCTGCTCTGAAGCGGATGAGAACAGCTTAGGACTGAAGTCCAAAGACACGCAGCAATTTCACTGCAAAGCTGTTGACTGCTGGGCTCTTGTCATCTCCTACCTTCCCTGTTAACAGGGGAGCAGTAAGAAAACATTAACATCAGGAAAGCGGACAAGATGTGATGCAGTTGTCACCTATGACTCAGTGGTGACATTCTGCAGTAGTTAAAGGTAATTCACAAAGGAAGCAAGTAACCGGGATTTTTTGCTGTGATTTGCTTCCATCCATGAACAAAAGGAAATCTGGAAGTTTTTTTGTCTTGCTTGTCCTCAAAAAAAAAATCCCCTTTTTTTGGGCATCTTAATACAGTAGGAAAGTGCTTCTGTTCCTGGGTTTTGGAGAGTGACTCAGTGATCGCTGATGAATATTATAAATTTTTTTCAACCTTTATTAAACAGGTAGGCACGTAATGACATTCTACCAAAGGTTTTTTCTTATCAATTTTGTCCCCAGGTGTATGAAAGACAATTAATGGAATGACACAGAAAAATATGGCCGAAGTCCTGAGCCTGGTGGCAATATTTGTGTTCAGTATGTTGGATTTCAGTGCTGTTTTTAAAAAGCTAAAAATCATCTCTCCTTGTAGGCATTTCATTTGCTTGTTCTTTGATGTCAATTTTCCAGTCTTTTTAATAAAATGCAAGTTTTAAGAGCCTATAATTTCTAGCTAAAAAGACAAGGCTTTGTTCTAAACTCTTCAATTGTGGTTGGAAAAGGGCTCCTTGGCCTCTTTTTAATTAATTCTCCTGAGAATGTCTGTGGACTTCCCTGGTTTCAGCACTGATCAAGAACATCCAATGCACCATTGTTTCTGTGCAGTGTCCAAATCAATGCAAGTCATGACAAATCCCAGTTTTTTTAAAGTCCTTTTTGATTCGTAGATCAAGAATCTGAACTTCCATACTGTTAGATCTATGCCCTTACAAAAACTTCAAAGAGGGCCCAGAATTAAGAGGATTTATTAAAAAAAAAAAAAAAAAAGTGGCAAGGTGGTTTTAGTATATCTCCTGGATTTTACTTCTGTGCATTAACTCACTTCTCTGAGCTTTCCTCTTTGATCTGGAGAACCATGGAAACTCTTCCTTCTTTCTTTAAGTTAGCTGCAGTTCTCACTTAGGGCAAATTGTCTTAAACTTCGCTGAAAAAATAATGCAGATTCCCAGGACTTCAACTTACTTAATTTGGAGCAAGCAAATTCTTGTCGAGGTGAAGTTATGACACCAAGACCAGCCATCATGTGGACGCTTGGTGTTGAACCCAAATTTAACATCCTAGCCATGATACTTCTGTCAGCATGAAGTCTTCCATTAGTGGATTGGCAAAGAGGACCTTCACAAAGAACTGTGCTTTAAGCTAATGCCTGAGTTCAGCTGAAACAGATCTTGTTCACCAACAATGGCAAGACATCCCATCCATACAAGGTATGACAGGATGAATAAAAGAAAGAAAGAAGGGATTAGGGCAGATTGCAACAGACAATAGGAAATGTTCTCCTGTTGTATATGTTGGATTGCTTCTGTCTTACCTGTAATTAGGTCATAAACTCTTTATTATGGAGACTATATGTGTTGGCTACAGAACAAATAGGTACCATTTTTTTACGATGAAGCCTTAAACTGCTGCAACCTCTGGAGATCTTGTAATACAACCAGTAATATTAAAAGAAAGATTAACATGAGGGAATCTGAACAGTAATGTAGATAAGAAAAAACTGCAGAGTTTCAAAGGTGAATTCTGAAAGCTGAGAAAGAAATTAATCATTATTACTGTTGTTATTATTCATTTATATTGGCCCATAAGTGCATGTGTCAAATCTGTGAAGCGGAAGTCAGGAGAATCAATATTTTCTTATTGCATTTATGTATTTTTGTCAAAGCTTCATAAATTGCTGCCATTTTTGGAATCAGGTTTTGAACTTCATGCCAAATCCAGCTGTTGTGCATTTCTAATAGAAAACATTGCTGCCATTTATTGTTGGGCATAAAATTGAGAAACTAACCATAAAAGGATGCTCAGCACTGTAACTCTGACAAATCCATCTCAATGAAGGCTGTTATCTAGGGATATATAAATATTGAATGGGGGGATGCTTGCTTCCTTTCAGCACATTCTCCTGGATAATCTTATTTGGCATCACAATATCAAAAGCTTTATTTTATATATTAAATAGATTTGTTTCTTTAGTCCCTACTCACTCTGCCTGTGGTTTGCCTTCCCATTAAACTGGTTGTGTTTCAGTTGCAGGTGCTGTGGGTAGGAGAGAGAATTACTAAAATACACCAGCCTCTCAGCAGATCTCTCCCAGCCTGCCACTTGCTTGTACGAGCTGCCACTGTTTAAAACCGCTTTTCTAATTACTGCTGGGCTCCTCATAGGAGGGGACAGGACAGGTAGCCACTGAGGCACTCAGAAAAATGTCCAGCGATTCCAATGGGTGGGAACCGTATGAGGAGAATGAACATTAGGAGGTGTAAAAAAATCATTAACTCACATACCTGAAGCACCAGCAGACGCTATACACCCGAGCAGCCATCTGCATTTGAAGCCCCCCTCTTTATGGAAAAGCATGTATCTAGGTTAAATATGTCAGACTTTCTCAAGGGATGGAGAGATTATGTGAAGATGGGATGGGGGGACTACTGTGCTATAAATAGCAGACTCCTTATGTCAAGGGATAATTAACTGATTTATCATGTAGATAGGCAGAGGGGAAAGCTGCACAGAGACTCCCATTATTCACACCCAGTGATCTTGCGTGAGGCTCTGGCTGTGGCAGGCTTCTTTCCTCCACCTAAACTGCTTGCCAAATATAAAGCTGATAAAGGAAGAAGCAGAAAAAATGCACACTGTTGAATGAAATTATGTGACACTGTTGCCCATCAGAACCACACCTGTCTTCAGCTGGTAAGCCAAGCCCTGCTGTCCTGTGTTCCTACACGTAGTGACAAACTTCCATTTGATGGCTTTTGGTGCTAATATTTTCCTGCTGAATTCTCAAATCCCTTTCAGCCTTGCAGTCTGCTTTGCTGAAAGTTTCATTTTAAGGGTCAACAATATCGCCATTGTTTATGTGTATAAAATTAATCCAATAATGTGCTTTGCCTGTCCATTGCCTAATACATGAATTGAGAGTAGCATTATGGTGTTCAGCATCAGCCCTTGCACAACCACAGTACTAGGACGGAATCCACAGCAGAAGCATACATGATGGAGAGATGGAAAATAAGGGTTTTAATTATTTAAGCCAGAAATGGCCACCTCATGTTTCCTAATTCTTGCAAAAGCAAAAGCTGACTTCAGAGGACTTCTGTAGTTCAGCAGGTGTCCCAATAAACCCTAGAAGGTGGGCAGAAGGAAAATAGGAGACATACAGAAGAGTGATCTGCAAGTCTAAAGACTTAAGTCTTATTTCTGCCTCTTCAGTTGACAATTTCTGTGAACAAGATATTCCATTTCCTTCTTCTGTGCCTCTTCTTCCCCTCCTGCAATCTGTGTAGCCTAGTTTGCAAACTCTTTGGGCTGAGCTCTTCTAGACAACTTGGTTTCCTCCTGCAGGGAAGTAGAGCACCCAGAAAGCATCACCTCCTGACTGTGTGGTGCCTTCACAAGCTATTATACATTAGGAATATTAGCAATAGGCTGCATATGCTGTAAATTTTAAGGAGAAATATTTTGCAAATGTTTAAAGAGATCTACCAGGAATATTTTTATATTTTTACTGTCTGACCATCTGTAAAGCCAGGTGTTCAAATTACATGACTTCAGAAGATTAAAATAGAGACATATAGAGCTAATACATTTGGAAGCCGATGAACTCACTTGGATCACCTCTCAAGCACACAGTTGTATGGCAGTTCTGAATTGTGATGTCTTGGATGGTTCTAGAAACCTTGTATTTCTACGCCAAAGTAAGCACATACTAGTGATCTGGCAAGATCCAAATAGAGGGCTACTAAGGTGGTTAGGGAGCTGGAGAACATGGTATAGAGAGAGAAAGGGAATTGGGTTTGGTTAACTTGGAAGTGATAAGCAGAAGAGTTACACTTGGAAGAGTGTAACTGCAGCTTTCTGATACTTGGAGGGGCTTATATGGAAGATGAAGCCAGACTCTTCTCAAAGATACAATGGTCACATGCTGGATGGAAGGAAGTTCTCAGAGACTTACAGAACTGAACTGGGTACAGCCCTGAGCAACATGATCTAATTAGGAAGTTGCCCTACCTTGGTACAGGGGACCTACAGACCTCTCAAGGTCGCTTCAACCTGAGTTGTCTTGCAGATCTCTGCTCTTGGGAAATGAAGCTTCTCTTTCTGTTTTTGAAGGGGTATGTATGATGCTTATTTCTTGCATACAGGTGGTTCTGGCTGCCAGAATAACTAAGTACCTTACTCATTATGCCTCAACTCCAGATAGGATGTGGCGGTGTTATTATTTAATTAGAAAAATGAGGCACTCATATCAACCTCTTTGCAAAAGGGGAATTCATTTCGACCACCTTTAGGCTTTAGTTAGGAGTCTGAATGGCATCTTCTGCAGTGATCCCACATGAACCTTCCCTACACAAAATCACCTCTTCAACCTGGACTGAGAGTTGAAGGTCTTTTAGGGCTCAGAAAGGTACCTGAGCTGTCTTTGCATCTCTTTGATGCTGGACAAATATTTCAGAGTGGGGAATAATGGACTTATTAATGGACTTGTCTCATTAACCACTACCAATTGGCACAAGATGGCTGAGTCCACTGCTTCTGTCCTGTGGCCTTTGGGAGTGAATTCCACCTTATATTATTAATGTATTTAGGAAAGGATGTTCCAATTTGATATCAAATTCTGCACATTTCCCCACGTTTTGTAAAATTCTTGTGGTATTAAAACATTAGTATTGGTACTTGTTAGTGGGCAATTATCCATTATCCAGAGCTCCTATGTGCTGAACTTAGTGTCCTCAGTTTATGAGTGGGATGGTAGTGGAGGGGGTTCTAGTTGTTTTTTGTCACCTGACAGAAGTATCAGGAGGTGATTACTTCCAAGCACACCTTTTGAGAACGGGCTTTTTAAATTTCGCAGACTTAAATCACTGCTGCCCTAGATCTACCATAGTGTAATTAACTCTAATTTTGCTGTGTCTATCCCTCTTCATTCTGGGAACCGGCTGTTTCCACTGTGCTACTGCCAGGGAAATTGTAGTTGTATGAGAATGAGAAAAGAGTTACCCATCCTTATTTGTGTGTCTCGGTAAAGCATTTTAGCCCATGTCCTGTGAAATTATGAAAGCTGACACAGAAATGATAGAGTCAAGTAACTTCAGAGCAAAACAGCTCTTTGAACTTGCATGAAGGTTTCACAATGTCATTCATCTGTCCCAAATACGAAGCTGCTGTGTGATCCTACACCTCTTCTCAGAGGACAGTAGTTCTTGTGCTCTCAGAGAGCTTGAGTGTCAGGGGAATAGCCAACAGCAAAATCTCATTGCCCAGTGGAGTGGTGGTGTTTGTATTCTCTGAAGAATTGTCCATTTCTTGTGCGAACTTGGAAAATTCAGCTTCTGTTGTCCAGCAAAACAGATGAGGTTGGAGTAAATCCATCACCTGGGGCTATTTTCCCTTTCTGCTGTGCCCTTTCAGCTCTCCTCTAATCCACATGGAAGGCTGAGAGGGCAATTCCACCGTCTGTAGAGGATGAAAGGACATCTGGCTGATCAAAAATACATCAGACCAGATATCATGAAGGCCTTCCTAGAGAAGGCAGTTTGGCTCTTGCTGGAGTAAATTAATGGGAGATTCCTAACTGCCTATGCATTGTGTTGTCTAGTGAGATAAGTCTATGCCATGGGCATGTAGTGAATGCCTCAGGGTATGGGAAAAGTGGCACTTTGGCTGACATCAGCATTTGAGACTTACAAGTTCCCTGGTGGTTAAGAGAGCTTGAAGGGGTGAGATTTGCATTACTCTCAAGCGAAATCCAGCTTTCAATTAACAGTTGTGCTACAGAATTGGAGGAGACATATAGGATAAATGCCTGGGGTAGGAATTTGGCCAAGTGACTTAATGACCTCATTTAAACTAGCCTATTCTTTTTCCTGAACAGTGGAACTGTTTGGCAGTGGGTCCTTTCAGTCACAGAGCAAGCCCTGCTGTCAGCGGAGAGCCCTTTGGCTGGAGTAGTGATTTGTACATCACAACTAATTGTGTACACCATGTGGTGATGCTCGGACAATGCCCTCAGAAACAGCCTCCCTGCCTCCACTTCCAGCTGAAGGACACTTCATTGTCACACACACAAGCAAAAGGACAAGCACAAAGGTAGTCTATGCTCAGGCTCACCCATACCTCCCATATGTTCCTACTATAAAAAACCAAAATAAAACCCCAAACCAGGTTTTGAAGGAGCCAGCTCCAAAGGCTGACTCCTGGATGTGTCTGCCTGCAGCTTTGGCATAAAACTTAGCTCCCTTATCTGCTGATCCTGCCAAAAATGTGGGGTGCCACAGAGTCTGAACTGACATCTGCACACCGATCTATACATGCTGTTAGAAAAAAGCAGCACAGTTCCGCTCCGCAGATATGGGGCATGACTCATTCGCTAATTAGAAAGGACACCGAGAGTGTGCGAAATTTTATTGTGCTGCACACTTCCATTTGTGGGTCAGGCATGATCAGCAGACCATGAGCCTTAACAGCTTGGGAACATGTTACAATTAATAATGAAATACAGCTGCATTCATTTGTAATTTGTAATCTGTTATTATCTGGTACGGGCAGAGGTTTTGTAAATATATAATAGGAATTTTATTCAAAAGGCATTTTCAGCAACAGGAACTTTCAACTGCTTGCAGAATTTTGCCTGTGAATAGTGTTCAAGGCTTCTTGGGGGGAAACATTGTCCTGGACATGTGAATCCTGTTCTTAATCCTAAGAGCTTTGCTTCTATTTCTCCATATTCTCTAGCAGATGACTCCAAGGAAATGAGCACAAAACATCTTACAAGAATGGCAGTGTTTCTGTCATCGCGTGGGGAGTGCACTAGCTGAAAGGCAAGGGAAAATCAGGGGCATTAGGCTCTGTTCATGCCAAGGACAGTGTTTAAACACAGTTCAGTTTTTAAATTCCATAATAATACCCAAATATCAAAATTCCTTCCCCTTCTCTTTCCTTTTCCCTTGTCCTTGCTCCTTCCCCTTCTTCTTCCCCTCCCCATTCCTCATTTCTTTCCTGTACTTTTTTAACTGAGTCCCATTAATGTCAATAAGAGTTGCACATAAATAAAGGAAAAATAAACGGTGGTTCTTATTAATATTCCTGGTGAAACTCT
>JAVSBS010000706.1:0-123174 GCA_033124195.1 Coracias cyanogaster | reverse complement strand
GGGCAGACAAGCTTAACACTGAGCTCAGGAGTTAATAAATGACAAAATGAGGATAACTTTGTTAATCCTAACTCTGCCCCTTTTCACATATGCACTATCTTTTAAAAAATGTGTTCCCAGTGTGCAGTGTAGTGGTTTTGCATTTCTTCACACCTTTTTCATTCAGCATATGAAATTCAGTGTATTTATACCTCAACTAAAAATTAAATCAACACTGCACCAAAAATCAGGATATTTCTATATAACCTTTGTGAAGCTTCTTGATATGACACTTGAAAATCTCACAAATATTCATTTTTCTATCCTAAAACAATCCTCTGAGTTTGAGAAATGTCATTCCTACTGTACTAGCAGGGAACAGAGGCACAGAAGGTATAAAAAAAAGACTTGCTCAAAGTCACACAGTAGATGTGTTGGACAGATAAGATTTAAACATGCTTTGCCTTCCACATGAATCTGGCTTCAGTCATTAGACATTGTACAATAGAGTTCAGACCACTCATGACACAGCTTGATCCTGTTGGCCTATGAAAAAACCTGCATGGGCTGCAAGTCCTAAAAAAGAGAGGAGACAGAGATCAAAGAGCCAAACAGGTTTTTCTTTTGCATGCCTCTAGAGGCCTTGGTTTCTTTTCATGAACTGTATATGGACACTTAATTACGAAGAACAGCTTCAATGGCGTCTAAGATGCAATGTAGATGCTTGCATTAGATAACATGGCTTTCACCCTTTGCTGTCAAGAGACAGGCTGAAAACTCCTGTTCTGAGTCATTATTTCTACCCCATGCTCAATATTTGACTTTGAGGAAAGTGGCTCAGAGTTGTCTTGTTTGATTAATGACGTTTACTTAATGCCCTTGAGGCCTGCTGCCTCTTGAGACAGTTCCAGGAGGAAACTAATCTTCCCTTAGATCTGGATTGCCTTCTGGATGTGCCTCTCTGTCCAGTGACTACAAAGGGAGCAAAGTTGCTGATTTAGGATTATGGTGGGGCTCTTATCCCAGCTCAGAGGATAAACTCTAGAAACTACTAGGATAACATACACAATGTCTACACAACATGGCTTCAAACAACTTGCCATCTTCCTGCCTTGCAGTCTTGCTCTAGCCAGAATGGTTTTGCTCCACAAAGCCACATATCAGACAGAAAGACCACTTATGAACTCCTTGTAGTAAGGGGCTGTTCACTATCACACACATTTTGGGTGTGAGTCACCTTTCATTACCCAGTGCATGATGTTACTCGATGCACAGAGCAACCTGCTACAGAAATCGAGTTTGGTCAGACCTTTACGCAATGCCAAGGAAATTGTGCCTCCTCTTGGGCATCACATCCAAGTAACATTGGTGACAGTGGTTCAACACTTCATTGCTCCTATTTTAACTGGCGTGTCTTTGGTGGTGGTGTAACAGTCTGAAACTGGGACAAGGTGATGGAAAACAAAAAGCTGCGATTTCAAAGGGTGTCCATGAGCCAACTAATTAGTCTTCTTAGAAAAGTTGTGCTAAGAAATAGGTCAGTTACTTCCCTCATTTATACCATTGTAGGCTCTTGACTCCAACGGACCAGAATTGATTTTTCAGCAGCAAAGTCTCAGGACTGCTGTCTATCTGAAGTGCTGCTCCCACTATCGATGTGAAGTCTGCCTTTGCAATGGTTTACATCCCTTGAAATGATTTGAAAAGGGCTGTGTGAAGTCAATAAAAAACAGACCATTTTTTTCCCTCTGCACATTTCCTGGTTTAGTACCAAAAAAAAAAAAAAAAAAAAAAATTACTCTGCAGACAATAAGAACATATATGGCCATTGAAAAGATAAAGTCATGCCTTAAAGCAGGTGTTATTGTTTCTTTCAGGGTAATGAGACCTCTCTGTGAGCACTAATAAAAGCTGCAATATGTGAACCTGACTCTTTTTGTACCTGTAACAAAAATCATGTATATCCTAAAAGGTTATGTGGACATAAAACAAGTCTAGTATAGAAGCTACATGAAAGTCAAGGTATCCTCCTGAGAAATGTAACATAAAGTAGCAAACAGAGGGCAACATTTCATGATAGAATATATAGATCATATGGAGCACATAATGAAACACATAGATTTTATGGTGAAATTGCATTCTTTACTGATACATGTGTTATGTGTACGGAGTATTAAAGAAAATGGATGCTCTTTCCCAGCAATTGAGCACAACACTCCACGGCACGTACGGCTGAAAAACATGACATCAGTGAACTAAAACTACAGGGTCATGGAACCAGGAGAAAAAACAATTTCAGCTCATATGGTGGGCGCAGGGTCACTACAGGTCCCCCAGGCCAGTTCCCCTGCCTGTTCCACAGGTTAGAAACATCTCCCATTTTGGCTGCAAAAGACATAGCTGGGAAACCTGAGACAAAATTACACATGGAATGATCAGGGGCATAGGCAGGACTTGACAATTACACCTCATGCTCTAGACTCACTTTTGAACAGCTGATCCCCACCATTGGCTTTAACATACGTGCATTAGCATTGCTTAACGCTAATACATTTTGCGCTCTTTTAAGAGGCCCTGGTGAATTCAGGGCAGGATGTGGGTTTGATGTAGGACTTCTCTTCTAGCAGAAGGTGTGAGGTCACGGCACCCTTTCTAGGGTAATTTAGTCTGTCACATGATGCTGAAAAACTAGGTCAATTAGTCCATGCTGAGCAGCGTGCTGCCATTTAAGCAGTGACTAACACCCTCAGCTGTTCCGTTTGCTAATGTTTGTAGTATCATCACCTTTTCTTTCTTTTATTGACTAGAAATGCAATGTAGTTCCAGCTTTTTCTGGTCACATTCTCTAAATTCAGGAGTAAGCAAAAGATAGGTTTGGGGAATAAACTGGGTTTAGTTGTGCCGAAGCCAGTATGACCTCTAATTATTTTATTATTGCTGTGATTTGCTGTAAGTACGTCAGCAGTGAACAGCACAATGTCATTTCTTGTTTAAATCTCGATTAAGTGCTGTTGTGTATTCACATCTTGATAGGAACTATCATGCACAGAAAAGATCTGTGCTGAGATGATTACTTTGCTACCTAAGAGAACGAGGTGAGTCCTTTTTTTTTGTGATGTCTGTAGGATCTAATCTGCCAAAAAAAGTACAGGCATCTCCTAAGTGAGGACAACCACAAGTTTGTAGTGGTGAGTGCTGAAGCTGTCTGCTGAGGAGGATAAGGACCAAGACAGAAAAGTCTGAACTGAAACCCAGGAAAATGACTGAATATGAAGATCTACTGCCAGCAAATTATTCCTCACCTGTAATTGCACCCTGATACATTGCATGCATGGAGGCTGAGGTACTATCCTCTATCTAAGTTAGATTTTCACCTTCCCAACTGGACATGAAGAAGGAATCAATGTAGTTAATCTTTGAATGAGTAGATAGGTTGGTTTTCTTTGTTTATTTCGAGTTTTAGATTTATGATTAAGGTCAATCTATCTGAAGTTTAGGATTATTTTCAGAGACTAGGCTAACCTCAAAATGTTCCATAATTCTGAATGGGTTAATACTGGTAGTTCAGTTTCTGAACTGGAATAATTGAATAATATGGGTTGAAGGGACCTCAGGAAGTCCATAGTCCAATCTCTTGAACAAAGCAGGCCTAACATCTGAATTAGGTCAGGTTGCTTGGGGCTTTTTGTCCAACTGAATTCTGAAAATCTCCAGGACTAGAGATTACACAGCCTTTTTGGCCATCCTCTTCCAGTGCTTAACCACTCTTTCTGTGATTTTTTTTCCTGGGATCAGTTTGTTTCTTCCTACTTTTGCTCAGTAACTTTTGTCTACCTTTCACTGTGCAATCCTGAGAACAGACTGTCTCTATCTCACCTATATCCTCACCATTAGAAAGAAGAATGCTGAGCCCCAGCCTCCCAACATCTTCCTCAAGCATCTATGGAGGAATGGGATAGAACATCTTGTGCAGGTAGTTTGAGATCTAGCAGCCAAGAGGACTGAGGCAAAAGAGTGTTTTCATTGGCCCAGTGTTAGACACACAGCCCTAAGACATCCCACAGCAGATGTGCTCTCCTGGAGCCTTAGTAAAGGCTTTGGCAGCTGGAGCCTGAAAATATTTGTTTCCTAATGCCAAAAATGTTGGTGTCTCTTCCAGTGGAAGACTCTTAAACAGTACAGAAAGTAGCCACAGGCACCACAGTAGCTAGATATGATACTGGTGAAAGATTTCCAGCTATTTGTGACCTTCAGTGAACAGGGAGCAAATCTTCAAGGGAGACCTACTCAAGAGACCAATCCACTCTCTCTGTCTGGAGCCTCTGTGTATAGTAGCCATGCAGTATGATTTAAAAATAGAGCTTTTTCCTCTCATTGTGCCTCTTGGCATTGCATGTCTGCTCCTAATTAGGTGCTGGACATCATATTGTATATGGCTTTCATATGCACCTGGAGTAGTGCTGAAGCAAATAATAGAAATACTGAGTGGATCTAGTAATAGAAAAATGTTTAATTCTCCTCTCACCCATCTCTGCTAAAAGCATTGATGGTCAAAGTCCTCTGCTTAGATAAAAAGTGGATGGGAATTGGGTTCTTCATCTGAAGTCCTTCCTAGTGTCAGGATAATCATCATACCTACTGGCAGAGAGAGACACAGGCAGGGGGAAAGGTGAATCAGGACCACTCCTTCTGCAAGGCAACAACGAGAAGTGGAATTAGGTCTCTGTCCATAAGTCAGGCGCTAAACCCCCATTAGTGAAATGATGACAACCTATTAGGGCCATTCAGGAGTGTCCCATTGGAGCCATAGAGAGCTGTTTAGAAAAGATTAGAGCTTTCTGCAATGGCTGTAAATGAGAATTATTGGCACATGATGACTTCGGTCCAACTCCTCTGTCTGCGGCAGTTCATGAAGCCACTGGATGCACTGTGAAGCAGGTTCCTTGCTCTGAAAAAGACAAATCCTGATTGCTTATATTTCCTATCTCCAACAAATGTGTGATCACCCAACGGCAGGACAAGCTATGGGACAAGCGCACATCTGTGAAGAACCACTGCAGGCCTGAGACTTGTCAGGGCTGTGAAAGCAGATAAAAGGGATTGTAGTTCCTGTCTTGTGGCAGGGAGGAGACTGCAAGGAGCAGTAACTGTGTCCTTTACTATTACTGCTGGCTTTGCTAATGCCATCTCCACTGCTGTAAGCATCAACAAGCAGAACACCAAGCACTGGCACCACCACTTGGTGTTGTGGGTTTGGTTTGGGTGTGTGTATGCTGATTCTCTACAGACTGCATGATACCAGTCAGAAATTGCAAGCTCATAGACTGAAAGACTGGAAAAAGAATTTTTTGCATCAAAATTACCTACCAAGGAAGCCCAGAAATCTATGCAGAGTTGGGACTTTTCTGCTCAGTGGTTTTCCAGAGTGTATTCCTTCATTTGATGCAGCAAAACTGATAGTAATTCCTGGAGAGATGGAGCAAAGCCGAGAAGCAACACCACATGCTCAGCAAGGCACTTGATTGTTTTTTCTGCTTTCATCCAACCATGCAACTCCATTTCTCACTGTGACTCAAATATCATTCGGTCGATCTACTAGGGCTGGAAAACTCACAATGCGCTGTGGTTCAGGGGAAATTTCTTCCTTTGAAAAACAAACCACTTCCACTTGATTAAGTTTTGTGGGTTTTTCCCTGACATAACTAGTGACATTACTGGAGGAATGTACCAAAGTGTAAAAACAGCAAGGAACTTCATTATAATATCTGTAACATTTCTAATAAAAGCATACCGAGCAAAGTAAAGGAAGTGCCTTGCAAACTTTATGTCCTCAGCTGACTTTTGTATCTGCAGATCTGCTTATGAAAAAAAAAAATACTCATCTATATGATACTTGGTGGGAGTGGGTTACTGCCATGATTTACAGCTACGAGCAGTACAAATATGAATTAATGAACTTAGATCATTCTACATCTACTTAGGCACCCAGGTGCAGCATGGTTTCAGATCGCCTTAGCTTGTGTGCTGGAAACAGCCAGTGGCAGCAGCACTTTCTTCCAAACAGCACTTGAGACGCACACTGTAAAGCCCCAAATATTAAGGCTACAGAAATGAAAACACATGGGCTGATCTTTGAGAATAAAGAAAATCATACGTCTCTTGCAATGTAATTGATATCAGTAGTAATAGACGGATCATTTCCTTCCATTCTTCTACATGTCTTCTGAATATCTTGCAGGAAAGGACCTGCTGATTCACGAACAGGCCAGAGGTCTGAGGCTATTCCACTTGCTCTTCCATACACCATGTCTTGGTAGTGCCAGGCATGAGGTTGGTGCCTCCCAGGAGAGTGACAGTCCTGGGGATGGCTTATTTAAGAGTGTCAAGGAGAGGACCATAACAGGAAGTAGTTTTCTCCTACAGACTGCCAAAGTAAGAGTGAAGACCAGAAGAAAAGGGGATGAGACCTGCAAATTGTGTGGACCTGGGTCTTTGTGGATGTTTTGAAGCAGAGCTCATACGAGCAGATAGGGCAGGTTCCTGGCTGGACCACTTCTCACTGTGCTTATTCTAACTCTGATTAATATGTCATGTTGATCAAAAGAGATCCTGTAAGTCACTTCTCAAATACCTCTCTCAACATTTTGATTACAGCCCTGAAGTTTCTCAAAGGTCACCACTGATTTTTATTGTTTATCCAGATTTTGGATAGCTGCATCCCATCCAAGTCAAGCAAGCATGAACAGCTCGAGGCTGTCAGGTGGTGATGTGCAGACATACCTATCATATCACAAAAACAAGCTATGGCCGTATTAATTTCCTTTTCCAGCATGATCAAAAGCTATGAGGTTTGTTGACTTCACACAGAACCCAGCTTGACAATAAAATGTGTATCACTGTATACAAACCAGTCATCACATCTATCCTTATCTTCACAGTCTGAATCACCCTGGCAATAGGGTTAGAAATTAAAGGGCAGGGTTTCAAGGTAAAAAACAATAACTTTATGTATTTATTTATTTCAGTTGCAAACAAGCTGTTATTTAACCTGTCTTTTTCTCAGTACAAAGTGTTCTGCAAGGGACTCATTTCATTTTGCCCACACTTGAACTCCTCAAATTTTATCTTTGGTCCAAGAACAGAATTTCATACTCGGCATCACCTCAACTGCAGCCTTGCTGAAGTTCATCAGCTGTGATCTGAGTGAAAGTAATTCAGTGTCTCTATTTGCTTAGGCTCTGAAACATTTTTGTGTATTGAAGCATGTTCATAAAAATTGAGTTTGGCAGTTAGCATATCTGTCTGAGAAAGGAAAGATCTGGGATGACTGTCAGTGCTTGGCACCTTTTATATATTTTATGTGAAACAAAACCCAGGAATACCTGACTTGTCAGCCTCAGGCTGATGCCCTGCTGCTGGGTCTTGCTTGCTCTTTGTTGGCCTTGAGTGCTTCCCTCTCCCCCTGAGACTGGCATCCTTTGCTTGCACTGACTTTGCAGGAGGATGGAGCACACGTTGCTCTCCCTTATCTTTGGGGCCATTGCATGAAAGACATGGGTTTCTCCTGGTGCATATATTGACTGCACGTTTCCTACAGCCCAGGCTGGCTGGGGAGTGAAAGACAAGAGGATGGACTCTATCACAACATGTGTTTTAAAACGAGAAAACTGGGATGTGCTCAGTTCTTTCAAGAAATAAAGACATTCTAGGGTCTAGAAATGGTGTTAATCTGGATCCAAAATGGAGATATTGTCTGCAGGCTGGGAAGAGCCCCTGCTTTGCATTGTCTATACACAGGGAGCTTTCTGTTTCAAATGTCATCTCCTTTTGAAATGCATCTTCTGAGGAGCCTGACCTAGCACACTGAAGAGGGAACAGTCGTGCCCAACTGTATCTGCAAAGCAGCCTCTACAGTGTCTAACTCCAGGGTCAGAAGCTAAAATACCCCAAATTTAATATTATCTTAAGAAATACTTTGCTTGCATCTATCTATTTTAGGGATTTCTAGAGAATCCATGTTGACTACAACAAAGAGGCTGGGTCATTTCTGAACTGACATAAATGAGAAACAGGTCTGCATTCAGTCTCTAGAGAACCGTGGTGTGACAAGGCCAAGGGGGAACCATGCTGAAGGACATCCAGACCCCAGAGAAACTTCATTTAGAGCTCAGTTTTACAAAGCATTGAACCATCTGGCCTCTGTCCAGTGAAGCACTTTAGCGCCTGTTTAATGTTAAGCATGCAGGTAGTTCTGTTGACTGCAATGGGCATTTGGCAAAAATAGCCTCCTTTGATAGAGGTCCCTTTATTGCCTCCCTTCAGGTGTTTCCTGATGGTATTTCCTGGAATGTGACAAATGCTCAACAATCTTTGTGAAGGGCACGGACAAAGGTGACCACTGAATACACCTTATAAAGTGCAGACAATACTTTTGCCACGCTCAAAGGACTGGGATGTTTCCACATGAGATACAGCTCTTTCCTCTACTCACAGTCCTTGTAATATTCTTGTTTTCTTACTGTTTCTGAGACCAAGGACTAAGTTCAGTGAATGTGCGTAAAACAGTTTGAAATCCACAGACTGTCCTCTTTTCCATGAGATTTTGCATTCCACTCCATCAAATGCCTTCTCTCTGTATAGGAGAAACTAAACAAGGAAACTTAATTTTAACAAGGATAATTTTAGAAAGACTTCTCTTTCCTCATTAGCAAAACGCAGGAGAGAGATGCATCTCCTGGTGCAGGCTGTAGTGGAGTTTAATTGGCTTCAGCTGAGCTACATCAATGTACATCCCAGCACAGTAGGTCAGGCCTTCATTTAGTAGCCATATATGTAAGTACATACTTATAGAACTAATGTTTCTTGAGGGGCTCATGTGCCCATTTGCTCATCTCTTTTTTTTTATCACAGTAAGAGATCTGTGATCACAGTTATACTGATATAATGAGAATAGGAAAAAATTGCCGCTGACTTCTAAATGTTTTATCGACATCAGTCAATTTTTTTCTCCTATTTCATAGATTGTCCTCTTTCAGACATTTCTCCCAGTACTGATAAGAAGCCATAAAAGTTCTTCTAGGTGTTTCCAAGGGAAGGTTAAATTTGGAAGTGCAGCTCAGTAATTACACTTCATCAAAGTATATGTGATTTATCTGAATAAGATTGTCATTCTGGCACATTATAATGCAGAAATTTGCAACACAATGCTAAAATGTAAACCATGAAAAAGGTGTTGTTTGATTAGGTTTGCAAAAATATGTAGTCTCAGAAGCTATGATTCCCTCTGTGTGTGCATACACCTTGAGTGAGCCACCTCACCCCTGAATTGCTAGGATGCCCAGATTAAAATATCTCTGTTCAGTTTTAGTTGATTTAGGAAAAACAATCAAACAGAAGGCTATGGGTTGTGTATGGATAATTCCCCCCCTTGATCTCTGAAAATAATTACTGATTCAAATTACCATGGAGAAGTGTATTTTCAGTTCCTCACCTCCTGCTTAGAAAAAAGGAAACCTAATCATATTCAATTATTGTATAGCATTGCTACATATTACAAAGACTTTATTTTAGAGGCAGGAATAATTACATTAGCAATATTGTTACCATGGTGTCACTACTGCTTGCAAAATTTATTATATTGTAGTAAATAAAATTCAGGCTCCACAATAGCTTCCACAGACAAGTTTGATAAAAATTCCACCTCGTTATGAGTATCTATATAAAACATCTGTAACTCTCGTGGTTTAGAAGAAAGTGTCATGTGCTATTAAAACAGCAGCAGAGAGAGCTGAGTGAAAGAGGTAAGGAAAAAGCAGTGATTTTCTATGGTCTAAATCTTCTGTGTTTCCTCTTAGGACTGAGACATTTTTTACTCTTTCCCACGCATCTCCCTTCATCTGTTGTGGAAATCGGGTCCAGCAGCATTAGAAGATTTCTTCTATATCATTTTGTCACTTTTAGTTGTAAGTCTTGACCCTTGTCTCAAATCCTCAGCCCTTCTAGGAGCAAAGGTTGCATGAGGCTAGGGATTTTAAAGGCAGAGCTGTGACTTTGTGGATGAGGAAGGCTTGAGCTTCTTCCCGCATAAAAGATTTTTGCAGTGGTTTCTTTCTGATGCAAAGTTGCATAACGGTTAACATTTTTTGCAGTTTGTTCCCCATTAGAGCAGTTGTTTCCTATCAGTAAAATAGCACCTGTTACAAATTACTTCATGCTTTTGAAATAATTTAGCTGGTTTTTTTCCGCTCTTCAGTAAACAAGGAAATTGTTACAATAGAAAGGTTTTCTATCTTGCAAAAATGCAAGCATAAATCAATGCCAAGATGCAGTCACTGCAGGATTATTGCTGAAATGGGACCCTGCAGGCCATCTAGGTAATGATATTGTGTTAAGCAACAAAGAAGAGCGATGCTATTAAAAAAAAATAAAATCAGGCAGTGAACTTTGTGAAAAATGATGGTTTTGAGCAGGGGAGTTCACCTTTTCCAGCAGGTCTGTAAGCAGAATCACATCCCTGGCTGCAATGCTGTTAACTGTATGTTAACATTGTGAATAGATTTCTAAAGAAATGGAAATAGTTTGAATTATTTTGGTAATGGAAACAATTCATTTAGATTCGGGTTCAAGGCTAATTAACATTCTTGGTCTAAAGATTTCTTGAGAAAGAGTCAAGGGGGGAAGAAATTTTTTTCTCATTTGATGCCTTAAAATGAGCTTTGAAACATGGAGGTTGGAGTTTTTAGTTCCAGAGTTTCTGTATCTTTGTGGATGCATTTTCAAATACCTTGCTTATAAGCCTGTATTCCTGCACTGGGAAAGCTGTCAGAGAAAGTTAGGTCAGAATAAGTTAATACGCCTAATAAATAAGCAAACTTAAACAAAACAAGACCAAACTCCTCAATTCCCAAATGCCAAAGATATTTAATTAATATGGGCCTTGCTTGCGTGCTGATAACCACTAATGAATATGAATGACTCTGAGTAATACAGGAAAGGATTTCTGAGAATTTTGTTTGCACCTCAGGCACTGTTTGAGGGAGCCCAGCACAGCAGCAGTGAGTTATGACACACAGGACTGTTGAGAAGAGACTGGCTTTGATTTCTCCCTTTCGGCCACATAAGGCAAGGGTCCCTTTCAGGGAGTTCTTGCACAGTCATGTCCCACCAGACCCTCAGCGCTGCCAGTGGGTCCCTCTGGGTCGTTACAGTTCATCCCAGGGAATGAAGCTCTGACATCCCAGAGGAACTGGTCGCCAGGGATGCTCTGCCAGGCGTGTGAATCAGCTTATCAAATGTAGTGATGCAGCTGCTATTGGAGTGGTCGAGAGTCCTGCCTCCATTTCTAGAGGGAGAGGACTTGACTTTCAGTGTGCTTCAGCAAACTGAGTGGGATCGCTCACTGCTTTCTCTTAAACATCCACTCCCCTGGTAGTAGGACTTGGGGAGTGAGAGAGGATAAAAAGACTCAAGTGGGGCTTCCTTTGTTTGACATTTAAGTATGGATGGACATTTTCCTTTTGTTTATTTTCCTCTTTTCTATGCTCTGTCATGTTTTGGTTTTGTAGTCTCAGGAGGAAGACTTCCAAACCCAGACTGTGGGCCCTGATTAAACCCTCTTTTTTTTTTTAATTTCATCCTTCAGTAGCTGTGGGAATAAATGTCTTTTGTAGGAAGAAATGTTCATTCCTTGTAGAGATGGATATCTTCACACACTTGACATAACATGCAGGTTCTGACCCCAAAACACTCACATAAATCTCTTTCCTACTTCAGTGGTCAAAGGAGATGTCCCAATATGTCCTTGCAACCTCATAGTAATTGGTGCTTTGATGAGGATTGCTTTCATTAAGATAATTCCTTTTATATTCCCCATAGAATTGAAAGAGTGTCCAGTCAATAAGAATATTATTCTAGAATTCTCCACCACTTAGTAGAGAACACATTTTCAATAGAAAATTTTCAATATCCTCTACCAGAGGATAGATTTTCAATAGAATTTTAGAAATCCATTTACAACCTTTTAGCGATTGACTATTTTCTCAAAGGCCATGCAAGACATGTATCTGTTATGGGAGGATATGCAAGATTTGAAGCTAGTAGCAATTGCAAGAATAACAGGTTGGTGTTTATTTTTTCCTCCTCCTGGAACAGATGGGCACAGCACAGAGCCAGCATTTAACTTGGGCTGTTCAGACACACTCTCACATACCTGTCTGCAGGGGTTTACTTGCTGCCCACAGTGCCTAAGCAACTCAGTACATCTATATCCTGCCATGGAAAGTATATAAATACCTTTGCCCCCTGTCAAAGCTGCCAACCTGACTATGAAAGCTGCTCCTTGCACGCTCCCAACTCCAGCCCATGTCTCTCAGCTTTTGACAAACTTAAGTCTTCATCACTTCTCCTTTTACCTCCTGTCTTTCAGCTCATAAAAATCACCCTGAGTATGTTACAGGCTCTTCCTCCAACATCTCCTCTTTGAGGTGTTTTCTCACTTAAAAGCCTAACTTACATGGGAGGAGTCCTGTTGCTTAACTTCAGATGTCTGCAGAATAGACTAAACCTAGGCCAGCTGGCTAGGCTGTCGGTGGTCTCTTCTACGTCAGTCCTCCTTTCCTACAGCTGTTTCACACCCTGGGAAGATGTGGATTGACTCAGCTTTCATTCGGAAAGTCTGGATGAATTCTTCCTTTCAAATTGCTGTAACTCTCCATTGACTATCAAGGACACCAACTCACTGAGATGACTACAATGTTGATTTAAGGGGCACAGACCCCATCTCAGATCATCAGCAAACATGCTCCGGGACTAGGATTGAATAGGGGTATGTATCTGTGTATGAAATTGCAGCTGCATGAGGGACACTGCTGCAAAAGAAAGAGCAAGAGAACTGCCAGTGACAGTGGAAGAAGGTGGCATAACTCAAGGCCATCAAACTCAAAGTTTGTAAAGAATTCTCCTTCCCTCTGAAAGGAACATATTTACAAGTAATATCTATCTTTATTATTTCTCCTATCAGGTTAAGTAAGTGTGTCTTATCAGCTCAACTGCTCAGTGTTTTCTCTCGGTTGTCAGATGGTAGCAGAAATGAAGGAGAGTTTTGCAAACAGACCATGGGTGGCAAGGTAGAAGTGATGAGGACTGAGGATGAGCAGGGACTGCCTTGTCCAGAGTTTGCCCTCCGTAAGGAGCCCTCGGCAGATTTTTGAAGTCAAATGTTGTTTCAATGGAAATTAAACAGTTGTGTTTTTCCATACTGATAGCAGGCATTTGCCCGTAGCAAACGCATCTGGATGCAAAGGGCCTTCTTGGTTAATGTGTTCAGTGTAAGTCCAGATAATGAGATGCATATTGCTTCACTGGCAACTCTCCACCAGGCAGCAGTTTAAATCTTTGCCCCCTATTTTTGGGCTGTACTTGGTCCATAATGTACTTCTTTTCAAATGTCGTTTTTAATTTAATGCATGAGAGAACTTATTACCCCTGGCAGAGTTAAATAGTTAAACTAGGATCTGTCAATTCCTCCCAAACTGTTGACAAGTGGAATAATATTGCATTGTGATTAGTTCATATGGAGACTGGTGGAGTAGTTGAAGCCCTGGGAGTTGTGCAGTGATTTCTGCTCTGTATGCATCAGACAAAATAGGCATTTGGCTGTTTTAGTAACCTCCTATGGCAGAAAGAGGTAACTTGGACTAAGACAAGGTCTGGGCCCCTGAGCATCCCAAAGTTTGAGGTTGCTTAATTAATAAGTTTTTCCCACGTGCAGAACTTAACACCAGCCTTGACCACAGCATTTAAGTATCCCTGAAGATGGCAGGTATGGATCTAGGTGTGAGCTGCGGATAATGCCACTAATGCCACTAAAAGGCACTTCCATTGAGAGTGCTACAACTTAATGAGATTTCTCATTTATATCTTCCATGTCTTGTGCAATAATTTTGGGGGGACTTCTCCCCCTTTGCTTGCCTTGCACAAGGGATGTTTGTGCTGCTTGCACCTTCTTTTGCTGGGAGGCAGCTGGCAAGTTGGAGGTAGATGCTGGTTTTTCTCAGCTGCTGAGAGCAGTGACATGCACTGTCCTGCCTGATGGAGACTCCTCACTGGCTTTTATTTTGTTCTTCCTATTAGGAAATGAAAGGTCATGCTGGCAGAAGTAGCTGGTAGCTCATTATTGTGTATGGGAAAACATTACACTCACTGCTGCCGTGAAGAATCCTTAAGCAGGAAATTAATGAGAAGGAAAACCGCATTTCTCAAAAAGACCCCAGTGATTTGGATCACTCTGAAGAAAAGCTGTCACGAAATGCTTTCACACAGACCTAGACTCGATGAACAAGATCGTATTTTCTTTATTGCAAAGGATATTTGAAAAAAGCATCACAGCTTGTGTTTGGGTGGTGAAAAATAATAATAGTACGGTTTCTTATATAAGATTTATCACCAGTAGATCTTATACCAAATTGGTGCCACTGGCCCCATTTCAAAGGGGGAGAAGTTGAGGCGCAGAGGAAGACAACCTCTTCCAGGTCATTCAGAGACCAGTGGCTCTGCTATAAATTGAGCCCAGGTCTTCTGAAGCCTAATCTAGCTCAACCTGACAGCTGAGATTTCTGATCTCTGTATATATTCCAACTTAGTGTTTTCATTGATTTTTTTTTTTCATTTGTTTGAAGTGAGTAAATGTTTATTTCCCAAAAGTGAAGCTCTTTGGTTTCCCACATAGCAATTGTGATGGCAGATAATCCTACCATGCTGCTGCCTGAGAGCATAACATCCTCTCAGGATGATTTTCAAATCTCTTGGTTTTCCTCATCCTTGGCACATTCACTGGCCTTGCCATCACAGTTAACTGCAGTGGTTGTTCCTGGAATGGAGATGTGGAGAAGTGGGAAATGGCCAAGTCCTTCAGGCATGTCCTGGGAGAAACCAGCCATTCAGCTCTCTTTCACCTCATCACAATACTCATAGCAAAGGTCTCTTTCTCCCTCCTAGGAGAGTCACCCTATGTGGTGGGTGTCTCTGCATGGTGGGGAGATGGGACCCTCCAAGCCCTTCTCTCTACCCATGCAGGATGAAAATGTAGCACTGTTTGCTTATCGATATCATGCCTGGCAGGCAGTACTTGTTCAGTCACCTCACAAAACCTCTGCCCTTGTGATGAGCAGCACCAGGGCCTGCTGTGGGGGGGCAATAGTTCTCCATTAATATCGCGAGAGTTGGGTATTTTTGCAGGCAAGGACCTTGCTTCAGTGGCTTCACTCTGCTCAGCAGTGAATCCATAGCTATAAAGAACAAAATGACCCAGGTAATAGCCTTGCATTTCTGAGGACAGCTTTCCAACAGGCAGCCTGCCCACTTTGTGAGGGGGAATTCCCACATCAGGTGAGGCTCTTGTTGAATTCCTCTCATTAAGGAGAAATATTTTTGGTAAGAGACTGGTTTGAAAAGAATTACTTTGAGCTTTCCTGGTTTACTTCAACTCACTTTAAATAAAGCAGGTTTCAAAGGTCTCTGTAATAGAAAGTGTGACACAGAAAAAAGCCACTGCATAGTGAAAGCAGTAATTGATGATGGTTGAAACTGTCAGATTTGCTAGGAGCACTGATCATCTAGTCAAGGGAAGCAAAATGAATTTCACCGAGACCATCATGTTTCATTGGATGTGACTGGAGCAAGCCAGCTTACAGCAATGCAGCCACCATGGGCTGGCACAGCAGGCCCTGAGTTTCATTACAGTGTGGTGCAGCAACAGAGGAATGTTCTTGCACACACATCTGTAAAATTTCAGGCTGAGGAAGCGGGGATGCAGTCACAGAGAGCAATATTTCAGCCTTGCTCCTGAGATGGGTTTCCTGCCTGCTGTTTTTGCTCTGCTTGCAACTTCGGTTGATCACCTTCCTCTAGGCATGAGATGGGAGGCTGGGTCCTTCTGGACTGTCTCATGTTGCAAATACAGCTTCTGTTGAACCTTATGACATTTGCTTGCCTTGTCAGACTGAGTCAAAACGCGCTTCTCATTTTCACTTCCCATGTTCTAATGCAGGAATGTTGGCTGCTCTCACAGTCCTAGAAGGATGTTTGTAGTCAGCAACCTTTGTCACTGCATTTAAATGTTGATACTACGCCTGCTATAGTGCAGATGAATATGAAGAATAAGGTTCAGGCTGTGGATACACTTTGTGTTGAGAGGAGGGAGGGGAAATTTTCCCCCTCAGTGAGTCAAGGACTGTTAAGGATGTGACATCTGCTCTGGCAAGGCTGTGCTTGCATCTCCAAGGAAGTGGAACAATGGTTGTTGTTATTAAAGCCAGATCAGGGTTTTTTCTGAAGATGTTAGAAAGAAATACCTTTCAACAGGCAAGAATAAATCCAGCCAGACACTCCTAAGGGCTCCAAAAAGGAAATTATCTATAAAATTGAGTGCCATCTACCATGAACAGTTTCTTTGAAGGATGCAGCCCACAGTGGACCCCTGACAAAGGATGTGTCAGGATGGTGTGTGCAGCAAGTCATCGGGATGCTGTGAGAGAGGCAGAGAGACCAGCCAGAATTAACTTACCTATGACCAGTTTGTTCAAGTGTGTTCTTTCATTTCTTCAAGCTATGCCTTTTACAAGCATTGGTAGCTACAGCGGTGGGGGATTAGGTGTGTAAAGATTTGGGTTTATTTCACTCTACCTTAATGCAAGTTGAAGGAGATTTCTGGTTGCATGTGAAGTGACAAGTCATCTCTCATACTTTGCCTCACTGGGGACAGGGAGAAGAGTCTTCTGGTAAGCAGAGCTGTCCAGAAGATCCTTTGGTGTTGGGAAAGAGCGTGGCCCCAGAGCGTCCCCAAGGACATCTCCTATAACAGACTTTCTAGACTAGTGTGCTGGTCTGTATTTTTACAAATTTGTTACTAAGCCTGATGGTAGAAGCTCTGCAGGACTTTTAGGATGCTATTACTCAAAGATATTAGTTCAGATGATGGTGTTGAAAGTATGTCTTAGTTGAAGAAGTGACCCAAGCTCCCTTCTTATCTCAGATTGAAGAAGACCAGGACTAGGCATCTGCCTCTGCCACACACCTCAAGAAGCCACATCTCACAGTCCCCAGCCTGTGCTGCAGGTCACCAGAATCGGAGTCTGTGTCACCTTTGCTGAATCCTCTACCAGCAGAGAGTTGAGGGAGATGAACAGCAATTCCTGATATGTTCTGGCTTTCCCTACAGACCTGTGTGGCAGGTGCAGTGTTTTGGGACGACCTAAGTAGTGGCCAGTGCCACTAGGCCAGTACCTTTACTGCTCATCTGCAGGTGTCTTAAGCTCAGTAGGAAGGAAGGGAGTGCCTCTATGAGCTCTTCAAGAACTGCTTTCTTCTTCTTTTGTACTGCATTTTGCTCATAACTGATGCTGCTGAGTGTCCCTGTGGAGCAAATAAGAGATTCAACCCATAGATACTACATATTTGATGTACAAGACTGATTTATAGGATCGGAAGCTAATTAGATTGCAAAGATAGGGTATAAGTGCAGTGTCACTCTTAATAATTGGGTGATTAATGTCAGTTAAAAATAAAGCTACCACGATAAAACACAGTGGAGCTGAAGATGGTTGCTTCTCATTAGCTATCAAGGACAGAGAACCTGATTTTGTAGAAGAGGATGTCTAGTCACATAATAGAAAACTGTGGAGATGACCTAGGAGAGAAGATGGGTCCTGGACGACATGTGCCCATCCCAGCTGAATGTGTGGGGCCATTGCACATAGACCATGCAGGAGGTGGATTTGAATGGCAAAAGCTGTGCTCATTAGCTCTTCCTGGGCAGGAGGTTGACACTAGACATATTTATTCACAGAGGTCATCACATTGGCCTGAAAGGACATTTCTCATGATTAAGGGGTTGATATATACAGCCACATACTATTTAACACACCTTGGAACATCACTGAGCACCCATACAGGCTGTATCTACCTGCTTTTTACTCCTCACTTGTCTTAAAGGAGTAAAGTATGACTACTAGGAGTATCTGTATCAAATGACTGATGATATGTGGCTTGTTGCTGGCTGTGGGATGCAGCGACTGCACCTTTTGATCCTTCTCCATACCACATCTATAAACACAGATGGTACATACCTAAGCTCCCCTTGCTGGTTCTTGGATGAGGAGCCCTTCCCCAAGCGTAAAGGTGTGTTTGGCCTTGTGCTGTTGCATAAATGTCAGCTTGTTAGAGGGGAGCCGGGACTGCGTCAGAGACATGTAAGAAGCAAGTGAAACTGGAGAAATGTGAATCTGTTGTTTTCAAAGTCTGGTGAGTAGGAGTCTGATCCTACGACTCCGGTATTAGTTAATGGGATCTGAATACTCAACTCCCACACACAGCTTTGAAAATTTACTCCATCTGCTCCTTTTCTTGTTATCTTGCCTTTTTTTTCCCCCCCTAGCAGAAAAGATGGAGCCCTCTCTTTTCCTGAGATAAGCTTTGAGAACTGTAACAGTTTGAGTACAAATGTTAATTTTACCAAAGCCAGTTTTAATACCAATTGGGATTTTCTTTCTTCTCTAGAGGCACTATATCTACATTTAAAAATAGATCTGTGTGCCAAATGAATGCACAAGTTTGCAGATGCAAGGTGGCAGTAATGGCCAGATTAAAACCTTATACTGTACTGATTTTATCATCTAACTCTGAAAAATGAGTGGGGATCATCTATAAGGTCAAAGGGTTGCCTTTCATTGATCTCCTAGAGTTCATTTTATTTTTGTTCATGTCACTCTTATTACATCTCTGGCACACACAAACACATAAGTTCTTATAATTCCTTCAAATCATGCTGACTAGTGTCAGCTGAGTCCAGAGTGACTGACTGATGCTCCTGATTTCAAAGGAAGCTTGTGGATGAAACAACAGCCAAAACTTATATTTTATTTTGCTAAAATATTTTTTTACCCTTTGTTCTTTCAGTGCCTTTTTTCAGTTTTTTGAAAAAAGTGGTGTCAAACACTTCCTTTATCTGTTTTTTTAAAAAAATCTGACTGGTTTTGTCTTTTCCCTTCTGCTTTTCTGGTTTTCTCTTGTTCTTGTGGGTTTTTTGTTGGCCTTATTAAATGGCTCTAGTACCAATAGCAATGACACAACTACCCATTTCACTTTTAGCAGATCACAGTCCCTGATAAAACAGTGCAGAAAATTTTAGCCAAGCTATTGATTTCCACAGAGTATCCTAGAAATATTGTAGCAATTATATTCCTCTCTTTACAACTCAATAAGGGAAACTCGGGCACTCTTGTGCTGAGGAAATACCTGACATCTCATGCTAAGTTAGAGCCCTGAACTAAACTTTGTATTAATTAGCAAAGCAATAAAGACATTCTGGCTCATTATTTGTTAAAAGGCATACAGCACTTATACTTGTGCAGCAATCACTCAGTAATATCAAGGCTACAAATTGCTTTCTAGATGTATTCCCAGAACATAAAACAAATACATCACATTTTTATTTAACAAACATCATTACCTAATATAAGCTATACAGGCTTCTATTTATGCCACTTGCGGTAAACATAACATTAAATATGTTGTCTGGATATGAGCTTGTCTAAGAACACTTGAGTCATAATGCAAGCTGTGAGCACTAAATTGATTTTAAGTTAATCTGACATTTTAAAGTAAATTGTCGTTGTCTAATTCATAAGGATCTATTCCGAATGACTATAAAGAAAACTGTTTTCATTTTGCTTAGATCTGGTACTCTAAAAGGTCACACACTTCTAAGCAGACCTCCACAAACTACAAAATATACTTGGAAAGATTTGCATCAGCAGAATTGTAGTAGTTAACTATATTTTAATGAAAACAGTCAGTGTTCTTTGTCTCTGAAGAAAGGGAGGATGGAAAGATAAATCTGAGAGGCGAAAGTTCAATTACCTGTTTCTCTGTGTGTGTCACTCACAAAGCTTAGCATGTAATTGACTTTTTTGATTTTCTGTTTGTTTGATTAAATTCAGAAACAGAAGGAACATTTTAGGTCTACCTAAACAAAAAGTAATCTTTTTCATTTTCATTAATTCTTTTCAAATCATATTAAACACTTTTTTTTCCCAAGCAAAACACATACATCTTTATTATGGGGGTATAATATTAGCTACATCTCTAAATATAACTTAATTATAAAGTATAGAATTTACTGAAGTAAACCACTTTGTTTCAATTTTATTTTCTTCTCATTAATTTTCCCCTGGACACTGTGTGCCAAATGTGATTACAGCTTGTGAATAGCTTCAGCTGATCTAGTTCTGTGGGGGTTTTGGTGTCTTCTGTTGATGTGGCTGCATTGTGGTTTCACTGGAACCCATCTAAATACTTTCAGTCTTCTCCATTGTTTTAAGCTCACTAGCTACAGATCAGGGACATGGGAATTTTCTTGCCTCAAAACATAATGCTCGGTGACTAAATGGATTCAGAAGTAGCTTTTGAGATGTTCTCACTGTGGGAGGAAGGAGGCATGTGTGACCCCACCGACTCAGCGCTCTCCTTACTGAGGAGTGGTTAGAACAGGCTTTGCAGGGTACCCAGAGACCTCCACGTGCGAAGATCCAGTTGGTGTACAGTGGGATTTCACTGGCTTTTGACTTGAAGCATTATCCCTTTTTTGCTGATGAGAAGCAGAGAAATTCCTTACTGTCTTCACTGACTTCACCTGTCTCTTGCTAAACCCAGTGCAAGAAGGAAAAGGGGCTGTTTCATCTTTGCATGGTACTATCTATTCAGATATTGTTCCCCAAGATAGGACAAGGCCATCTATTAATAAATGGGTACATGGGTGCAGCACTGCTGTGTGCACCCAGCACTCTGGGGTTGCTTTAACGATGTGCAGTCAGCCCACAGGCTGATCTTCTGCACCCATCTGTGTACACGGACCCTGCCTGATGCCTGCACATCCTACAGGAAAATGCTGTAGCATTGTCTAATGTTCCAAGGGAAAAAGTGTCTTGCCAGGTTTTTCACGCTCTCCAGAGATGCTTTGACCAAGGAGGTGCCTTGGTGATGTTTGGGCATAACCACAGCTGTGCTCATTCAGGTGCCTCCCAGGTGAGACTGATTCAATGATTACAAAAGCCTCTGAAGATTTTAAATGAAGGAATGGGACGGGGGGGAGAGCTAATTGAGCTAGTTTCTGGGAAAGAAGGAAGAGTCATTATCAGAAGTAACAATGAGGTTTCTATCATCTTGTTGACCTTGGTAATAAATTTGTTTGGCTATAAGGTTGCAACTTTAAGTTTGTATAGGAAAATCTGACACCCTGAAATAAGAACCTGAGTGGGATGCAGAATATTAGCATTTCCCTGGTCAGGAGAGAGGAGATGTAAGTTTCATGGCTGAACTTCAGCTGCTTGATTCCTGACTTCCAGATGCTGGGCTTGGCTCTTCCTTCCCAAGGACAGCCAATTTGGCACAGGCAGGTAAAACTCACTGCCCAAGGAAAGTGTAGTAGAGCCAACTGAACTTAGTGTGTGAGGTTTTGGTTGTTTATTTGCTGTTTTTTTAAAAAAGATTATGAAAAGCTCTCTGTTATACCTAAATGAGTCTCCTATGATGTCTTTGTGGTGGCTCCTGCATGGAGCCGTAAGTTCAAATAAGGGAAACCCAAATGTAGTCATACATGACTTATGCACTGTCTGCTCAGATTAGTAAGCAGTACTGGCCAAGAGAGTGACTCGGTCATGAATCCCAGGTAGGGTAATCAAGACGCTTTTACTTTGAGGGGCTGGACACATGCTCTTTTCAGGAGACTGCTGGGTGAATTGTGCTGTTGTTAATGACCCTAGATTTGCCCTGGTGGTCTCATTACATGGACAAGAAGGGGAGTGGGGCCTTCAGGGCCATGTTGAGCATGACAGTCATGGTGTAGACCTCTAATAAGAAGGCAGAGCACTTGCATTTCTGAGCATGGAGTCCACCTGGGATCTCCTGAGCCATGTGCTGAGATCCTTGGAGGGACTGTGTTGAAGCACTACTTCTTGGGATCTCAAGGAAACACAATGACAAGTATTCCTGTTTTCTTCTAAAAATCCAGTGTGTTAGTCATACAAATGAAGTGTTGCTCCCTGGTGACGCAGACCCAAGCGAACATCGTATATTTTTAAGCTTTAACTACGTATTTTGTTAACGGCTACTGTAAAGGTGCTGCACTTCCACACTTCTACCTGTGCCACTTCACATTTCGCTGAGGACACTGGGGAAATGAGAGCTGTCAAGTTGTGATAATGGTGCAAAATTCATGGTCTGAATAATGCATCTCAACATGGCCTTTGGATATCTGAGCACTTAGCTGTTGTAGCACTGGGACTGTGCAATGTCACGGAGATAACACTGCCCTCAGCTCAAGCATGTACTTCCCCAAGTGGCAACATCTTGCAGAAATTAACAGGGATTTGCTTATCCAAGGGAAGGCACTCCATGTAAAATACACATCTCTCAGTTACCAGCTGTGTGTGTGCATGTAGAAGAGCTGAAATATATTTTCTCAGTGAGAAGTTGATCTAAATCCTCCTTAATTTCAGTAGGAAAATCTATTGAGCTCAGCAGCCTCTAATTTAGACACCCAGCAGAGCTAAAAATGTAGAATAAAATATTATTTTACATTTGTTTGCTTTGGAAGGAATGACACATGGCTTTTCAGCTAAGTGAAGTGTCAGGCCATGTTTGAATTTGGAAAATTAAGGGAACAAAAATGCAACAGAATGGCATTATAAAACATCAGGGTTACATGTGTGTGTGGAGCCAAGTGTTGTGCCATCAGTGTCCCCTAGTGTGTGTGTTTTGCCATCCTTGCTTAGGAAAGTGAAGTGCAGGCCTCATGTCTCCACCTTGTTGCTGCTGTCAGATGTTTTCTAGAAACTCAGTGGGAGATGCCACGCAGAACATACTAATGTACAAGAAGACGTCTTCTAAAGAAGGCACAATTCCTCTGTAGTACCTCAGGTACAAGATGTTTGTTTTGAGTTATTTCTCTGGAGTCATAAAGACTGGAGATAAACCCCTTATTGTTCTGCAGCTGTTGAAATCCAGAAGCATCCCTTGGAGTTGCATCTGCAAGATGATGTGCCCATGCTCTGCAAGGCAGTGTGACACAACATCTCCAGGTAGCTGTAGGTGGCTAAGTGCTGCCAAAAAGTGCAAGTTCTGCAGACATCTCTGCTGGGTTACTACAGAATCACAGGAGTTTAAACTCCCTTGGCCCATTGTGAGCACCAGGTCATGGTGCTGCACTCTTTGAGGATGTCCCAGCCTCTTAGTGCTTAACTGAGGAAATTGCCCTTTGATTGTCTCTCATCTGTACCTTCCTCCACTTTTTGGGTTTCTGAAAGAGCAGCTGGGAGGCCTGAACCCAGCAGTGGCTTTTGGGTTGTAGACTCCTCTGGTACCTCAGCTTGGTTGGATGCCAAAATCTCTCAGGACGAGGAGATGGAAGAGCTTTCCATCTCCTCACTGCTCAGTACTGTGAGGCATGTTATCCCTCCATTTGGCAGTCCCAGGCTCTTAGGAGAGAGCTTAAACACTTCCTGATATCCCTTGTGTTTATTTGATTTGAGATGTTGAGCCCTCCATGGTCATCCCCACACCATGCTAGCATTTAATAACTGCATGGCCTGCACCTGAGGTAGAAGCCAGTAACTAGTGGTTGAGAGATGGTGAGGAAAAGGAGCTTGATAAGCTGTGTTAATAGAAAAGCCCAACATAGAAATGAGGAAAAGTCAGCATTTCTCTTGGAATAAGCTAGAGCTGCAGGAGTGCTCAGGATCAGCCTTCCTCATTGCAGGCTGACACCAGCAACAGTTTCTCCAATGGCTTAAACTTGATCTTTTTTATTCTTTCCTGAAACAGATTAATTTCTTCAGGTATGTGTCAGGTACCACACTCTTGACCACCAAATGAGAAGTGGTGAGGAACAGGTCTGTGTCACTTCTTTCATACCTGCAGCAGATCTGAAGGAGTGGTCACTCTGTGAACCTAGTTGTTAATTGCTGTGGTCTAGAAAGAAATTTAAATACTTTTAACTCTTCCTTTCCCTGGCATGTGGAAGTTACCATGAGTAATGTGCACTGTGGTCACCCCTGATTTCTAAGAGCAGAGCATGCCAGCTAGAGCTGTTATCTGTCTACCTCACTTGTTAGAGACACCAGATGTCCAGAAATCCCTGGCTGAGGTGATAACTTCTCAATATCTCACCAGTCTGGTTCCTGGCAAGGAAAAGAAAAACGCATCTGGGCAAAACTGGGCATAAAATGTCCCTACATGGGCCTAGAGCCTCAGCTCACGGCTGCCCAGAGGTGGTGTTAGGAGGACCTGATTAGATAAAGTGGAGACCAGAAGTATCTTTAAAAATTGAGTTATATGGGCAACCATAAACATGTAACGAGACTCAGAATTCATAAACCCAATATTCATTATGAAGCTGCTTTACTGTGAAATCACTGTTGGCTCTTTAATACTGTTGAGCATAAAATACAGTAACTATTTTGCAAACTAATTGCCAAGAAAGCAGAGGCAATCTATCTTAGCATTTGTTTGTATGCAAGGAGGTTTTATAATCTAATTTGCAGATTACTAGCCATGATACTTAGGGCAATTAATGGACTGAGCTGAATTGCTTACTCCCTTATGTGAGGTTTTCACAGAACATATTTCTGGACTAAGGAAGGGTACTTAAAATTCTGCACTCACTTCTGTTTATTAATGGCCATACTCTTCCAGAACTGTAGATGTTACCTAGTGAATACAGTTATGCTTTTACTACTATTCCTATAAATTAGTTACTTGCAACAGCAATTCATAAGTGAATAAAACTAATTTTCCTTTTTATTTTAAAATTGACTTCTATTAAATATGACACTGCTACTCTCACTACATTATGAAATAGCAACCAAATGATAAACTCTTAACGCCTCGATAACTTGCTCTGGCAAGCATCAATATACAGATTGCTGTAAATATTCTAAATGCAGAAAGCTTTTGCATCTTACTGCTGTGAGTGTAAATTTTTTCCCCCTTCTTAAGCCACTGTGAGTTCCTCCATCTCACTGTGGCCTGTTAACTCTTCATGGTGAGCAACGCATCTCACTTAGGTCATGCCACAGCAATCACTGCTGCAATAGCCACAATGAGTTGAGAGGTTACAGTACTGTGGTGGAAGCCAGGTGAGTAGATTGTGAAAGTATTCAGCATTTTCCTCTTCTTTAAGCCCAGACTTTGCTCTGAAGCAGATGAGCACTCATTATTTGATCTGACATGACAGTGTTAACAAATAGTTGGTAATAACGTCCCTATCTAGTGAGGTGTACATGCAATGCCTAACACCACGGGGTCATCTAAGTTTCCAATGACTATCCAAAATGCAACCGTGGCACAAACAAATAATCTTGTCAAAGAGATCAAGAGTGGATGTTCGTGCTGACTTTCACACAGCCCACAGCTGATGACCTACCTACCTCTTTGAGTACGCCATCCTTGCCACAGCTCTCGATGTGTCTGTTTTATCTAAGGGAACCTTCCTAAGAATCCCTTTTGTGTCTTTCTAGGCTTGCCTCAAGTTGCAGCAGAAGGAAAGGGTAAACCTAAAGGAGGGCGGGAGACCTCAGGAAGATGAGACTGATGCTGGTAGTGTCCTGAGTGGTCAGCAGCCTCCGGGACCTGGGATTCACTGTGAGCCTGTGGTTTGCATGCATCCTCAAATGCACTCCCAGCATGGGAGCAGTGCTTCCTGGCTCAGGCTGGAAGGCCTGAGCTGAGATGCTCACAGCATGCACAACCAGCAACACCAGTAGTTGAGGGTAGCTCCCAAGGCTGGTGCTCAAGCTGAAACTTGCTGACAATGTTAAAATAGTCATTTAAAATTCTGTAGTAGCCAATGGAGAGAGTCCAGGCTCTCCAGAGAGCATTCATCCCATTTGACGATTAATGGGATGTGTAACCTTCGCTCTGGAGCTGCATGTATTAGTCCTCTGACTGGTGAAGGAGCCTTAATTGGTTATTTTGGGCTAGGCATCTTACTCATAAATTGTTTTCACTAGGCTAAGTGACTCCTGATCTAAGGACAGAAGCTGAGAAGAGACTACTCACAGTAACACTTGCATTCAGGTAGGTATTATTTGCTTTAACTTGTCTGACTTTCTGCCCTAAGGCATTATGTAGCAAAAGTCACTTTACTTAATACCCAGCCAAACAAAATCTGTATTAAGTCCACACTGTGCAGAAACTGTTCTGAGGCCGAAAGGCAGAAGCTCTGTGAGGAGAAGAAAGGTTTTTCACAGGTAGGGCGTAGGTGGGACTGAAGAAATGAACATTCAGTCCATGGTTGCATTACAGACTCTTTGAGAATATAGGCAACTCTTACAGTGCTGCCCTAAAAGGACCCATGGAGCTTGAGTTCAAAGTGCAGAGCCTTCAAACTTTCACTTTCCAGGCATTGAAAATTGGTCTGCTCGATGTGCTGAAGATTTTGCTAGAGAAGTCTCAAAAGGTCAAATACACCTTTCAGACCCAAGCACAGTGCATGGGGCAAAGACTGGAAGGTCCAGACCCTCCATAACCCTTGGCCGTTTACGTGTAGTCTTGTATGTATGTAGTCATCCCTGTTTGTGTCGTGATTTTTTAAAATGGGACCTGAGTAGGCCTAAAGATGCTGCAATGCATTAACTTGGGAATATTTAAGAGGTGAATGAGTGCATAATAAGATGCACTGAGAAGAAAAGGATTTGAATGCTCAAGCCTTGCCCAGAGGAAAAGGCAATTGCATGATATGTACAAATATGTGGCACAGTGTTGCAAAGGTGTCAGGTCTCATCTGCAATCATGTAGATGGCGTTGGTCAATGCTTTCAGGGAACATAAATCCTAGTTGGTGTGGGCAGCAAAGGGTTTCTAATGGAAAGAGACAGTCTTTTCCTTGGCAGACTGCTAGAAAACCCATAGAGGGCAAAACAAAGGCTCAGAAGACATTTGGCTATCTCAAATACATCTAGAGATAAATTGTTGGCATCTAGAAATACTTCAGTTGAAATATAGTGTCAGCACAATGATTAAGAACTGGTTATGAATAAATGTAGATTGGAAGTCAAAAATACACAGTAAAAAAAAATCCCTGGTAAATTTTTCTGCACAACTATGCAGAGGTTGACTGTAAAACAGGAACTAGCCTTGTTGATGAGAGATCACTCCCCCCCAGGCTGTTTTAAATGAATACTAGAAGAAAAAAAAAAATTGAGAATAGAATCTGTCGAAAAGTGCTGCTTTATTTCACTAAGATTACACTTGCACACATGCAAATTAGCTCAAGCAGCACAAGTATAGCCCGATAGATCATGCAACAGCACTGGAGAATTCACGTTCAGAAAACAAATATCACTGCAACTGCAGCAGTGATGCACACTTCCAGACCCCACACCCTGTATTGGGCCTCTGTGTTCAGCTGGACTTACAGTATCTGAGTCTGCTGAGGCAATCATCTTATAAATGTCAAATTAATATTAAACAATCATATTATGAAACCCAAGGCTTTCAAATTGAGTAAGATGGTTATTGAATGTTAATGTTAATTACTATGCCTCCACTAAGTCATACTTTGAGTTATGACATGTTTATTTTCTAGTTATTAACCTTCAGGGTTTTTTAAATTAAGGTTGTCCCAGTGCACCATTAGTGTTAACTTCTCACATGCTAAATCAAATAGAATAGAAGCTGGAATAACATCGGAGGTCAGCTTTTGGAATATTTTTATGTTAGGTTTTTCTTTTAATCTACATCTTTTCTTGCAAATGCCACAGGCTGTTTCATGAAGTAGAGGAAGTTCAGAGTTTTGCTGGGACCTAGGCTCTTCTTCTGGCTTACTCAGTGTGTGCTATGGTAACTGAGTGGGAGTACACGGGGGAATGGGAGCTCAGACAAAAGTCTCAGGTAGGTCTGAGATGTGTGAGTGACAAGGAGTTAGAGAGGTCAGCCCAGCTGTTGGCTGAAACAGCTGCTCGTGGATGACAGGAGATGCTACGTCTAGTTAAACCTGCCCTTTTCAGGACCAAGGCTGCCCAGCCCCTGCTGAGTTCAAAACAGGAAGGTGGTACAGATGGATGGGAGATGCTTGCTGTTTACAAACAGAGAAGGTCTGGTGGGTGATATGGTGGTTGGAGGCCATCTTGGGCTTAGTGACCATAAAATGATAGAGTTCTCAATTCTTGGCCAAGTAAGGAGCAGGGGGGCAGCAAAACCATTACCATGGACTTCTGAAAGGCAAACTTCAACCTGTTTGGAACACTGGTTGAGAAAGTCCCTTGGGGTACAGATACAGATGAGAGGAAATGGCCTTAAGTTGCCTCAGGGGAAGTTTAGATTAGATATTAGGAAGACATTCTTTACCGAGAGGGTGGTTGGGCACTGTAATGGACTGCTCAGGGTCCATCCCTGGAGGTGTTTAAAAAACGAGTAGATGTAGCACTTGAGGCTATGGTCTAGTGATTAGGTAGATGTTAGGATGAAGGTTGGACTTGATGATCCTGGTGATTTCTTTGGCAACTTGGAGAATCATCCTTATCACTGCAATTACAATTACCAAAAACTTCTAAGAGAGTATTCAAAACAAACAGGCCCAGCCCTGCTGGGATCTGTTTATGGGGCATGACAAGTGATCTTTAAAGCAATTGGGTTCATGGAAGGGAACACAGAAATATAAAGAGAAGAGCTAATGCAGTAAGTTCCTTCCAGATCTTTTTTAAAGCTAAGTGAATAATTCACAATGAATAATTTACTTGTTGGCATCAGGCTTTTATCTTCTCTTGGGATACGCTACAAGCAAAATGTAGGTCCTCAAATTTGTCTGTTTGAATTATGTGAATATTTCTTTTTGTGTCATTCTCCATGGCTTGGTTAGACATCTCAGACATCCCAGCTGTGTTGCTTTGTTGCAGTTTGTTGTATGAAGTGGCTCCTCCTTTGTGGATTAAAGCAGCAGCACTTCTGCCATGGCCACTCATAACGTAAATTTGATTTCTGTGACTAACACATACTTGAAACTAATCACCAAGTCCCAGCAAACAGTTGAGATGTGTGAAGAACACAGGAATGGCTGAAGGAAATTCCACAAGCTCAGACAGCTTTTCATACTCTCACATCATCTATTCCTTTCACACCACTGAAAGCTCATTGTTCTTTAAATTTAAAATTATACATTTACAAGCATGGAATAAACTTTGATAAATCTCAAGTTCCTGAGATACTTGTTGAGTTCTCCATTGGTTTCTTGGACGTGTGAGGGTCTAAATAGATATGATCCTTGTCACGTCATTGTTAATAATAGTACCATCAACTTTAATGGACTAGTTTCATGCCAAAACAATTGCAGGACTTGTTTTATTAAGACCTTGCAAACTGAGGTAAAGACTAGCTCCTCTCAATCAGTTTTCTTCATACATCTTTTTGCTTAAGTAAGTGACCTCCTGGCAGTTGTCATATCACTAGACAACATTTCACTCAAACACACATTTGTGATGCTAGAAGGCAAATCAAAATTCAAATCAGGATTTTGATCTCTTGCAAAAGTCACAGATGACTGGAAGAAGGACTTGGATTTTTAGTGATTAAAATATATATGGTAACAATACATAGGGAATTTACTTTCACCTCACTGAAAACTAGAGCTCCTGTTTGCACATTAAAGAAAAGAACAGGAAATAAATTTAATAAGAAATATAAGCTCTCTATCAGCAGAAATCAAGTCTTGGGATTAACCCTGAGCTCTGTATTGCCTTTGTTCATGCCATTAGTAACACCACCACCTTCTTGGCCTCCAAAGCCACTTCTCTTGTTGAGGACAATAGGTGCTTATCAGGTTCTATTTTTCCATGAACCGTCAACGTAACATGCTTTTAGCAGAAGGTTTTCCTACCACATTGCATTACCAGAACACCAAATCACAGCCCCAGCAACCATCAGCTCTAATGATGGTGACCTACTATGGCATGGCAAATCTAGACTTACATCATCCCTGTCAAAGTAATGGCAATGATAGCACTGGAACTGGAGGATCCTTCTATCACCAGTCTGCAAGTACTTTATGTATTCTAACAGGTAACAATTTTTCTCCTAATCCAGAATTTCCCGTAATAGGTTTTCTCTGAGTGATTGTAAGCAGTTACTTTATTAACCAATTGTAGCACCTTTTTCTCTTAAAGTATAAGAGGGAGAAAAAAAAATAGACGGCTTATAAACTCTTTTCTTTTGCTAATGTCATAGCTTTAGGCATTGAAACAAAACCACAAGTCTATAGTTTTAACCCTCTATCCAATAAGTTCCTTTAAAAAATTGTTCATCTTATCTCTTGACAACCTGCAGTGAATAATGATCTATTTTTCTCTCTTGCACTACAAAATTTATTCACTTAAATAGTAGAAAGCGACAAAGCTGTAGGTAAGTTTGCAAGTGTACCTTGAAGCCATAGATCATATACTTGTGCACAGATGGCTCCCTACGTATGATCATTACCCTGAGACTTGCAGAGCTCATGAAAAACCTAGATTTTTTTCAAGGACACCACAAATCATAACTAGCTCCTACTGTTTGACTGAGATTTTAGCCTGCACAACTGTCGAGTGAATTCAGGAGCTAGAGGTGGAAGAGACATCTATGCCTTCAGACTCTTCATTTTAGCCTAGTCCAAAAATGTAGGGATAGGCTGGTTCCTTAAAATCACCTGGCGAAGGAGAAACCTTGCTTGTCAGAGTCAGGAGTTACTGAATGTGTTGTTTCTGCAGCTACCTCCTTACAGTACTTCAGACTGGGTTAATGTAGTGAAAAATGTAATAAACTTGGGATATTTTTCATGGTACTGTTGAAAAAGTTACTCTATAATCTGATATCTTGAGAGATTTGTAAAAACTTACCTTCATCTGCATATTCTGCATATTTTCCCCTTTCAAGAGACATTTAAGTAGCCTGCTTCTCCACCTCTTATAACAGACAACAACTTGTTCATCTTCAGGGATGAAGACAGATCTCTTTGGAGCGAAGGGAGTTGATTGCATTGCATGGTAGCTCACAGCTTCAGGTGACTGTGAGGCAAAGAATAACCCACTGCAGGCAGCCAAGATGGGCCGTGTGGTTAGAAAGCACTGTGAAACTCAACCTCAGCTCTCAGGTCAGATTGAGGCAACTCACTGAAGCCCAGAGCTCTTTGGTGTTCGGGTACTTTAATGTATCTGAGAAGCTGGGCTCCCATTCTTTATCGATAGAGATGACTTACAACCAAGGTTGGAGATAAGCGCAGCTGCTGTCATAAGTGTACTTTCATAGGCGCTACATTCATTGCAGCGAAGGAGGTCATCAGAAAAAATTCAGCAAATGACACCCCCAAGTGTGACACAAGGGAGTCTCCTTGAATGTTCATGTCTGTAACGCAGTGTCTACACTTTCTCTCAAGAGCTGTCCCCTCTGTGTACAAGCAACCTCCCCCTCCCATGCCTCTTGATGGACAAGCTGCTGTTGGAAGGAAGCCCCTGCCATTACCATGCAACTCCTAGGCTTGGTGCTGCAATGCAGGGGAGATTTCACTGGTCTATCTATTTACAAGAAAAAAAAATGAGGCTTCTTTATATATAATCATAGAATTGTTTAGTTGGAAAAGGCCTTTAAGATCATTGAGTTCCACTTTGAACCCAACACTACCAAGTCTACCACTAAACCATATCCCTCAGCACCAAACCTACATGTTTTAAATTCCTCCAGGGATGGTGACTTAGCCACTTCCACATATATACATGCCAGGTGCTACACATGCCTTTCAAGAAAGGTAGCCTCCTGACTCAAGAGTAGTATGCTGGAAGGTATGGGTCTGCCACAGATGTCCTGAATGACCTTCCTAGGGCAATATCTGCAATCTCTCATGTCTCTGTGTCCCCTTTGCTAAAACATGGTGATAGGTGAGCAATGAGAGGTTGGGCAAGTAAGTACTACAGAGTGGTACATGCCACAGCTGACCTGCCAGAGGTAGCTTGCAGAGCACAAGAGCTGGATTACTGATACCCCCCTTCACGGAGACAATAGTTTGATTCTCTATTCTATCCTGGTGCCAATTTATCTAAAAGTTGCAGGAATGACATGTGTCAGAGAATTCAACTCTGATTGAATTAGTCTGAAACTTTTAATTGGGTTCAAAAATCATGGGAGTGGGGGTGGGGAACGTGCAGGTGGGAGTTGGAAGATGAACAGACATTGTCATTACAGGAATCCTAACATTTTAGGAAGTGAAGCCAAAATTCCGCTTGTTGAGAGGGAAGATGCTAGAATTGATACATTGAAGCCCGGGAGATTTTTGAGCCCTACAACATAGGGGTCCTGCAGGTCTGGCAAGGCATATCTGTGTGAGAGTCCTGGCCTCCCAACCAGGATGCTGTGTTTATTTTTAAAGGCTTCCAGAAAGCCGTCTTCCATTTACAGCTAACATTTAAACAAGGAGCTTATTTTCAAGGCTAATTTGTCTTTGTGTCTTAACCGGCCACATTTCCACAATTAGCCATGTCCGGCCCCCGTGCCGCAGGAGCTCGGTGGGGGACTGCAGCATGTCTCCTTATGATGGGGAGGAAGGGGGGGCTGCCCGGCTGCCGTTTCCATGCGGTACAGGCAGCGTGAGCAGAGCGCTAACACAACAGCCTGTGTAATTACATGTTTCTAGGAAGTGTGTTAGCTCCATGGGGAGCTGAGTCCATTTGGAGAGGAGGAGGACGGAGAGACTTTCTTGGGGGGGGGGGGGGGCGAGGGTGGGTAAGGTGAAAAGGGTCAGCGCGTAACCCAGCTCTAGCTTGAATATGATAAAGGTAATTGTTGCTCTCGAGTGAACGCTGGGCGCTTCCTGGCTCTGGCTCCTCTCACTCGTTGCTCGTGTCTGTATTATGCAGGCATCTGCTTTCCAAACCAGGCGAAGCAGGGCTCTGCGAGAAGAGGGAAGAGCGTTGACCCTGTTGGAAGCGGTACGTTGCAATATTTGACGTTGTTTCTGCGCTAGCATTGCCAGGGCAGGGAGGAAGATGCAGAGTCAGGGGCATGGCAGTTTTCTGCTACCTAGGCATTTATTTAGATGGAGGAAGGAGAATGGCAATTAAAAGCAATTAATTATAGACCATGTGCTGGGGCAGGGGGAGGACAGCTTGGACCTAACCTGTCATGTAGGTGTTTGATACGTGTCCTGTGTTGCTGCTGCTTGCTGTGGCAGCATGTGCCTGAGCTTTAAATATCCTGCAGTTCCCGATATCTTGTTTCTCCAGCAGGCTCTCTGTTTCATTTTTCTCCTCTCTCTAGTGTAAAATTTGGCCTAGCTTAAGCTCCTTTCCCTGGCTGAGAAGGTTATTTCCTTCCCTCCTCTCCTCCCCACCCCCTCATCCATCCTCCCCTCCTCTTGCAAATGCTCTCCGACCCTGATTTGGGGTTTCTCTCCCTGCAGTTAGCTGTGGGCTCTGTGGATGCTGTGCCGTGACGGAGGGCCGAGGGCTGACCGAGTCGTGGGGAGGATTTGTATATAGGAAGAGAGGAGATGGCTGTGCAGCGTGCTCCCGAATCTGCTCTGAGCTTGCTGATGGTAAGTGCTTGCTGAAATCCGTTTGGGAAGGGGAGGGTGGGCAAGGGGAGCTGCACTGCACAGATTCAGGGCATCAAATCCATGGGAGGATTTTGCATGAGCCACAGCTTGGCTTTTACAGGTCCTGTGGAACTTTGCAAAGGGCTCTTCTGGTGCTCTCACGGAGACAGTCCTCCTGCAATGGGTTTTAATGTATCTGGACCAATATTCAAAGCAGAATTTTGAAGTCACCTTTCCAGCAGAGCTGACACTTGTATTCAGGGTTTATCCTGAGCTGTAGTTTTAAATTTTGTTCATTATATCAGTGTCCTGAATTCTCACATCCTTCTGCTTTCTCCTGCTTTTGCCCTCACTGATAGTGAGATAACTTAATTGATGTGAGGGAGAGCCTGATTTCTCTGTCGGTTGAGAGGCATGTTAGCTGTGACCAAGTACTCAGATGTTGTATCACTTGGGGAATGGTCCTCTAACGCAGTGAATTGCCATTCGACTAGCTGCAGAGTGTCAGACCTGCTACTGACTGCAGACCACAGGGTAATGACTACTATTTATCTGAGCTATTTGCTACAACATGTTGAGCCACTGACCTACTTCTCAAAGTTCTGCATATTTATAACATTTTAAAGAAGATTATTGAGCAAAACACGTGACTGAGTCCAGAAACATGCCACTGTCCTGCTGCAATTAAAATAAACCCTTTTGGTGGGCTATTAAAGAGTTATTTAGCTTTACTGATTTTACTTTCTTTTCCTTTCTCCTACTCTTGTTGCCATTTTCCATGCAGCAGCATCAAGGATGGTTTTAGTGTAAGATCTCTGCTGGATGTTTTTTCTGCCTAAATGTCACAGCAATATTTCCACTGGAGAGCAGTTATAAGGAAAGGGCATGTGTATGTGTGTGCACGTGCGTGTGTGTGAATGCATAGATATATATACATTATGTGTATATATGTAATTATTACTACTGACCTCTCTTCTGATTGCATTAGGAAATGGTGCCTAGCACTCAGAGACATGATGAGTTCAGTAAAGGGGATGCTGCAGGGTAATAGCCCTGTAATGCCTCAGGTTGTTAACAAAGGTCAAGTTGAGAAAAGCAAATTTTATGTCCATTACTCAAAATGCGAAACATGCTGTTAAATGTCTGCGTGATTTGTTTTATATTTGCCAGGTACTGACTTGCTGTGTAAACTCATTTTATTTCCTCCTGCTTACCTCTGGCCTTCCTAGCTTTTTAAATAGCCTTATTTTATTTATCTTCCAAAAATAAATTGATGGGTGCCTGTCACCTCTGTGTCATTGTTCAGGCTGTAGATGCTTTTAGTTTCACTACCCTCTTAATTCTCAAGTTAAACCTCTCCTTCCCTGGTATCTGTACTCCTTGAACAGACCTTGTCAAACTCTGGTACAGTGCCAAGGTGCCGACAAATTGTCTCTCTTAAAACGTAGCTTTCAGTGGCTACATGGCCTTGCCCTAGTTGTCATTTTGAGGTGGGTCAGGTGTTTCTACAGTTCTGCCCATAACCTAGACCCCTTGGGTCTCATCATCTCGGGCACAGCCCAGGGCAGGGCTGTTGTGGTCTCCCAGCCCCACATGGATGGGCTGGGATGGAGGTCCACAGCCAAAGGGCCTTTGACCCTGTGGATGGTTGGGGTGGTGGTAGTGGGGATGTATTTCAAGGTTGTGAGAGGACTCGTGTAACTATTTGAGCTTTGCTCTGAGATGGTCTGGTACTAGAGGCTGGTTATGCGTGTGGAAAAGATGGCTTAGTATGTAAAATGCTCCACTTTGTGAATTGCTTCTTTTGCATTAGGTTTTCCTTGGGTTGTGGATCAGTTTAGTTAACTATAGAAACCTCATCCTTTCCCCTCTGCTCTCTGCCTTGGCTTTGATTGCATGCTGGAGGAGGCTCCCCTTGAATCAATAGTAAATTCTTGCATAATTCATCCTGCAATGAGCAGCTATAATGGCATTTCTTCTGAAACAGCCACCCTCCAGAGATTAAAGGATCAGATGTCTTCGGGAAGTCCACAGAAGTACCTTTTAATACTTTGATGGGCTTTCTCCACTGAGAGAGTTTTCTTTTAGCAACTGGGACAATTTCAGTACTGCATTTCCCCTGCAATAGGATGCAGAAAGTGCATCCAACCATGTACTTTTTATAAGACCTAATCAGCAGGAGCATTTAGCAGTGCTGCATCATACTCAGTCTGAAATATCTCCTTCTCAACGGGGTACTTCAAACAATTTGTGTTGCAGGTAAAGAAACCAAGGTACATAGCCATTAATTGCCTTCCCTGGAATCTGATGCACTGAATTGGGTGATCCAAGTTAGGAGTTTGTTCATCCCAGTCAAGAAAAATAGACACCTCCAGTGTACAGGGTTTCCTTCCTACAGAAGGACCATCGGTAGGGCATAGGTATCTAGCAGCAGTATGCACCAGCAGAGAGAGCTGCACGTAGGACTGTGACATTTCTGTGTGCCAGCCATGATGAGGACTCACGATGACTTATCTGTGCCTGGTAAATGCTACCCAGGACATGGAGCTGACATGGCCTAAAGCAGCTCCAAGACAGGAGGTCATCGGGGAGTTCCACATTGCTTGTGCAGCCATCAGAACACTGGAGAATCTCATTAATCCTGCAGCCTTAGGTAGACAGGTCCTACTTCAGTTTAGCGAAAAATATTGACCATAAAATGAATGAAACTAAATGGACTCTGTTTTTATTTTTCTCTTGTTTTCTAGGTGGGTTTTATTTCGTGCGCTTAGTGGTTTGGGGTTTTTTCTTTCTTTATTTTTTTTTTCCCCCAGGCCAGGGAAAACGCTCAGTGAAGGAGAACTTCACTCTTAATATTTTCCTAACATTTGTGTGTATTTTCCTATTTTCATACAAAGACTTCAATCTGCAAACGTAACTGCAACTTGCCCATTCTAGCAAATGACTTATATTACAAATGACTCTGGATTGTGCCTGCTCTGTGAGACTCCTGCCTCTACCTTGCTCCAGAGGTCACAGCAGATGAGGAATGTTGCCTGGTTCAGCATGGTGGAAATTGGGCTCAACTGTGGCCAAAGTGGCTTTGTCTATAACATTATCAAATCATTAAAAGAGAGCTTCCTCAGCTTCTGCGAACCAAGAGGAGGGAGCATCTAAGCATGAAAAAGCAAATACCATGTCTTGTTAGGAATGATAACACTTGCTGTGTTAAGATCATTAATGCTCATGGGAGTTAAGTGCAATACCAGTAGGATTTTATGTCTATCTTATTAGTATATTGTAAAATTTTAAAGCTGCAGACATATTGATTGTACAGATTTTAACAGCACAGTAAGTTATGATACCTGGTGTCTCTTGAGACAGCATTACTGCATCTCATGAAAATAGATCTTAGGGACTTGACCTTCAAACTATTGTAGGTCATAACACTAACACTAATTAATCTGTGTTAAATGACAACAGAGCTTCAGATCAGCAAGGTATACGGCTCAGTGTATACCAATTAATCTAAGATCATCTTAAAATGGTAGGGAAGAGGAGAAAGGGTTTCTGTTTCCAGAGAAGCTAAATCCAGGCAGCTCCTCTCACCCTTTCCATCACATTGAAGTTTCTTCTGTATTTACAATCCAGCTTTGCTCTTTCTGGTCTACATATATAAATGCTTTCCTTGAAGAAATAACAATGTACCATTTAGAAAACAAGTACACTTGTAAATTAATGGTAACTGCTTGTGTTTGGAGGAGCATGTTTCATTTCAGGGGACTGTGTGATGCTTTCATACTCTAATTATTGTTTGTCTGAGTCACATTCAAACTGAGGCTGGAATAAAGATGCATGTGAGATATCCTAGGTGACCTTCATTACGTGGGACTCAGTTAGCTCTATAGTTCAAGGGGAAAAAGGCTTCCAACATGGAATTTGGACTGTTAACTCAGGTTCACAAAGCCCAGGGTGAAGAGTGAGAAACTGGCTGGCCAGCCCACCTTCAAGGCTGCTGGCCTCGATCATTCCTTGCTCTACTGGTTTGAAGGCATTGCAATGGTTGTCTAAGGCAGACACCTGCAGCAGGAAGACATGTGAAAACTGCTCCATTTCTAAACCTTGGCATCTGAGTGTCCTTATCCATTGAAAATCTCAGTTTGCTGCTGTGCTTCTAGTCCTTTTAAAAAGGGTTCTTCTGAACCAGCTTTCCATCCCTCGAGCAAAGCTACACTGGGGTCATCAAAACAGCATGAATCTCCTTGGTCTGATCACTCTTCTGAAACATAGCACTGAACGCAGTAGGATCGCCCTTAAAATGCACTCAGAGATTTAACTGTATCCTTACTAAATGCTCTGAGAGCCACATCCTGCTTGGTTGGCTTCTGAGGTGTTGAACTTAACAACATTCTGGCTATTTCATAAATTATTTCACATTTGACTGCTAAGTTTTTATGGCTTATCTGCCCTTGTGAAGGCAAATTTGGTAACTAAAAAGATATAGAGCTTCTAAGTCCCATTTAGACCTAGGACTGACCCCCTCCAACCATAAAGTTGTATTCTGTCCCGCTCAAACCTCTAGACAGAATGCAGCAACACAGCTCGGCTTGGAGGATCATTTTAAAGCCTTTGGGAGCAGCAAGGTTACAGTGGAAGGATGAGGTCATTTTCTGCCTCTCTCATCTCATTATCTCTATGTTGACAGTATGCAAAACCCCCTGACATTCAAATCTCCTTGCTGCGACCTCATCTACAGACCATGTTGACCTGGAAGGCAAGTTATGCTTGGCACGCACCTTCCACGAAAACAAAACCCACTAATTCCTTGTCGTCGCATGGTGTAGAGGTTAATGCATCTCGCATCTGATGCTGAAGCAGTGTGACGTGTCAGCAGTACGTGACCCATACATGGGCCTGGGTGTAGACAGCATTGCTTGGGAATGAATAACACCTTCCCCTAGGAATCAGCTGCACTGCTGACATCTGTCCCTCTTCAGCTTCATGCCCAAAATAAGGTCCATGGGGATACTTGGGCAGGGAGGGGAGGTGATTATGCAGCCCTCTCCATGCTCCTTTTGCAGATATTTCCATCATGCAGGTGAGTGGGCTTCATCCACAGCCTTCCAGAAGGTCTGGGCGGGAGATGATAATGCATCACAGCACCCAGAGGTCACTGGGAGGAGCCGTGCCGGCAGGAATCTCTCTTCCTCCCTGGCTCCTTGCTCCAGCCAGGCAGTAATTTGCTAATGGGCTTCACGAGCAGCAAATAGCTGAGCTGTGCTGGTTGTTCTTTTAGAGGATGGGATCAGAGTAGCACATTCCTGCTCCACGCTTTGTGACTGCTTACTACCACAGACTGGGAATGTAGCCATTTCTTGTTGGTAAGTTCAATTGGCACTGAATTGTATCTAAACTTTACTATAAGCCTCTGTAAACTTGCAGTAAGACTTCAAATACAGTGATTTAATTCAGCTGAATGAGATTAAAGACTCCGCAGGATTACTCCTGGCTTCCTTGTGGTGGATGTCACCTTTTACCCGTCTTGAGCTGCAGGACTACAAAATCGTTATCCCTTGGATTCTGCCATCAATTTTCCTTTCCCTGTCCCTCTGCATGAACATGCTGTAGAAGGAGCAGACCATAACGTTTCCACATCTGAATTTTCCCATTTATTGCTGTGCTTTGAAACAGGAGTAAGAGGGATTACTGGTTTATTATTTTTTATTGTTATTATGAACATGTCCCGTTCTTTTTATTCTCATTCTGAATGAGTGATAAAATTATCTCATCAGAGATGTGGCCATTGATTATCTTTTTTTTTACGATCCTATAGAGCATCGCTATTTGTAGAAGAGAATTAGTGGGCACTTGAGTAAATGATCATTATGATTAATTGGAGCCTTGCTACAATTCAGAGGAAAGTAACATATTAACAGATTGAAAAGATCACTATATGACAACTTCTTTCAACAATATATAAAAGAATAATGTCATTCTGGCTTTTTAAAAATAAAATGCATTAGAAAACTTGACTGATATCCCTAAACCAAAATCAAATGTTAAAAATACTGTAATTGCTGCAATTAAAATGCAAGTCTATGAATAGCGACTAATACACAGGAAGGACTTGTAACATTGGGCAACTGCAATTTTTCAATTCTTTGCCTTCTGGTTCTGAGTGTCATACCTTCATAATTACTGTACTAATTTCTCAGTGTGGCAATGATCCAGCACTCTGAAAGACTAATGTGGTTACCATGTCATTGGACTAGATGATCCTTGAGGTCCCTTCCAACCTAACATTCTATGAAATGTCAGGGCTCAGAGATGTACAGAAGTCCCACATGGATCCTTCCTTGATACATCCCATGAAAGTGCAGATTTATGTTTTCATGGTGCCTGTAGCTGTTGTGTTCAGGTGGCTGGTCCTGCAAGTGCTCATGGAGTCTACCAGCACCAGTGATGGCCACTTCATTTCATGTGTCTCGCTGACAACAGCAGACACCAGATGGATATGGGGTCAGTCAGAGGGACTGGATTAAGTTTTGGACTCTCCCATCCCATGGCCACTGTAAATGCTGCCAGGGAATGGATGTTTCCACACCTGCCATCACTGGCAAACCTTGGGTAAGTATCTTCCCTGTGCCCCTCCAGGCAGATGCATCTGTTTTACCCCTACATGTCTTGATTCTCTCTGTTTTTAAATATCAACAAGCACAGAAACTTGAAGAAGTGAGTCAAAATCAATCATTTCACAAACAGGTTTATCAGCAGTGAGTATCAAACTAACCTGAACCCTTTGTCACCTTCAAGTGATATGAATTTTCTTGTTCAAATGAATTCTTGGGTTGGCCTGAAGCTGAAACTCTCAAGGCACATGAAGTGAGGCTCCTGGTTGCCTTTCTGAGGGGTCATATCCTATTAGGTAGTCCTACCGAGAGCCCTGTTAGCACAACCTAGTCCAGCAGCAATGCCTGAGACCAAGTGGCATTTCCAAAGCCTTGCTGGAACACAGTGTGGTACTGGATCTTTCTCGAGAAGCCTTCCAGACGTGAAGCGACCCACAGAAATCTCGGTCTGTATTTCATGGAAATAAAAGACTTAGAGGACACCAGAAGCCTGTTTAGTGGAATGGACCTACATACAAAATCTTCTTGGTTTTTTACATCCTTCATGGGATTTAAGCTGGTAATCCCCAAATTAAAGCTAGCACCTCCTAGTTCTACATCTAGTGCCTGGCCTTAGTTTTTCAGGTTTCCAAAAAAGCTAGTGATCATGCTGAAATAGCAACAGCTGACCAAGAATGATGAGACTTAAGCCCAACATTCTTTTTTTTCAGGACATGTTGCAAAAAGCCTTGCTGAAATAATAAAACATGATGAATAGAAGAAAACTGGGAGAGCATAAAGCTGGGTGCAAAAATAATCTACATCTATATTCTTTGTAAATCAGGTACAGAGATACTAAGGCACCATGCAATCTGGAAAAAAAGAATATCCCTTCCCCATTCCTGTCCTTACCTCAACACATACTGCCCATCTCTTGCCAATGAAGGGTTGCTCTCTGCAGTGCACCCTTCACTGTCCTCCCTTCTCTCAATCCATTTACAGCCACTAGAGAGCTGAAAATTATTTTTAGGGAGGTTTTTGCTAGTGCTGAAGCAGAATTCATGCAGAGCCTTGCTCCATAATATTTTTCTATCTGTGGGCAGGCTGTGATGATTCTCGTATTGCAAGACACTAGGCTTGGGCTCCCTGTAATTTGTGCAAAGTTAATGGAGGAGTGTTGTAGAACATATGTTTGGCTTAATATAGGTTCAAGATTTTTTTTTTGTCTGATATACTAAAGTAAAATCTGGGACAGCTTCACAGTAAATAAGATTGAAATGCTTTTCATTTTTTAATAATATGAGGCTAAATGAGCCGTAGTGGTCAAAGCACATAGTATTTCCTGGTAATTAATTGCTGGCTGTGATAGTTGACTGAATAAAACTATGCCTTGGGCCATTAACCCTAGGTCACTAGTACTCAAGGAAATGTTTAGTGAAGGTCATTATTACTGCTGTTATATAAGCTATTGTAATAGAAAAAAGTTGGCATGAGCTTTTTGAAAACCCATTTTCCCTTTTCTCGTGTCATTTCAGAGATCTGGGAGCAAAGATTGTTCTCAATTATTCTGCGTTTACTTTGATTTTCAGGGCATTAGAGTTTGCCCATTTTCTTAAAAAAAAAAGAGACCAAAATTAATTAGTTAAGTGTTTGGGAGCATGATCAGTTGGCTTTACATGGTCAAAAATGTTGTCTTTCCCAAAGGATAGGCACAGACTGTGTTCTTACTGGAAATCCAGGGGGCTGGACAACAACTGAGCACAAATCTGACTGACCACCTTTAGCAGCAAGGCATGGACACTGAGTAGGTGGCTGTGGGACAAATGGGGCAGTTGTTACTGCATGTAGGACCAGTAATGTTTGTGTCCTGATATCTCAGGCTTGGATCGAGTTTCCAGGATTTTGCTGATGGATCAAAATCAGCATTCTCATTAAAACCAGCTTTTGTCCTAATTATCCTACTGCATCCAGATGGACTTCTAACTTACAAATCAGGCAGGAGCTATAGGAAGATGTGCTTTTGTGCTGTCCCTCTGTAGGTCAGAGACCCCAGAGCTGCAGGGTGATATTCCTACTGAAAACTATAATTCAGAAATGACAGTTCTAAGAAGGACTAATAGTATTTCCTCCCTAGACAGACTAGTGTGGTTGAGAATTCCTTATTTTCTAGTTAAAGACAAAGAGAGTGCTAATGAAACTAAAAGAATTATGAAGAACATATTTTTTAGTACCTTGCAAGATATTAAATATAACAGCATTACGATATTAAATACAACTTTATGTTGAATACTGTTTTCTTTAATCATATGTTTAAAATAGGATGAGTATTTCACATGGACAAAAGTCCTTGAATCAACTTCCTGAGACTGCTGGCTTTAATGAGGTTGTGAGGAAGCACTTCAGCTCTAAATAGACAAAATTACAGACAGCAGAAGATACAGTGGTAGCACAAAAAAAAATGATGGGGAAGCCTTGTAACTTGCTGAAGTTAGTTCCCAGCAGTGGGGTTTTTTTCCACATTGAAGTTTTGTTTTGGAGTCACAGGTTAAATGATTCCATATGAAGACACCCATATTGCCCTCTGGATTAATATAGAAACTAATTTTGTCACCATCCTTACTGCAGTATATAAACAAAGGCTTATTTGTTCAGATTCCTTTACTGATGGATTGCTCCTCTTGAATTCTCTTCCTCCTCTATATCTAATATCAGATGCAATCTCTGCTGTCCACTGCCTTGTTTAGATTGGTTCTAATACCAATGGGTTTGTATGGTGGGTATATTTTAACCCATTCTTTCATCAAAGTTTTACTACTAGACTTCTTTGGTCAGGTAGTACTCAGGTCATTTTAGAGAGTTTCTTTGTATTGGATGCACCACGTAAATTTGAAGAGCTAAACAGAGAATCATCAATACGAAATTTCCTTGAGAGCTTTGATTCACCAGTAGGAATTAAAGCTCCAAATTCCCAAGATACCTAGTGTCTTGGCCATGGATCCTGTTTTGAATGTTCCTGCTTGGTTTGTCTCTGTTTAGTGGTTTACTTGGGATACCACTTCCAGTACAGGTTTCAGTCATTAACATTCTACATTTCTCCCAAGAAAATGCATCTGTGCTCACACTGCAAATAAAATGTGTGTGTTGTGGCTAGCCCCCAATATATCTGGGGACAGGGAGAGGAGAAAACGTGTGCTATCCACTGGCATGAAATGTAAACTCATGTCAGAGAGTTACTGGACATTTTAAGACTCTATGACCACACGGACAAATGAAAACCCAGCAGTTTTGTACGTAACAGGAGTAAGGAACAAATGCTATTTGAAATTTGTGTTATTGTCCGTGTATAACAAAGCAGGGGAAGCTTAACTGCCAAAGCCTATGCAAACAGAATAACATATAGTCATCTCTACGTAAGAAATCAGTTTAATTTTTAATAATCTTTAATTAAGTAAGCATTCACAATACTTCTGGTAGTTGTGCATTAGCACAACTGTCTCTGGGTAACCAGAGAAATTCTTTCATACGTAGGCTGGTGTCCATTGATTTCTTCATCGTCAGTAGCTGTAGTTGAGTCTCTTTAAGTTCCCTAAACCTTCCCTCATATCAGAAAACCATTCCTGTCTGGGGGAGGATTTGATCTTTGTTCTCTTAGGATCGAGCTGTGAGAAGAGTGTAAATCCATATTAGTCTACTTATCTCCGTGACATTTCCAATTTCTACAGATGCAATCAAAATAATTTGCCTCATTGATCTTCAAACTCTTCGACAATTTCACACTTTGAGCTGAGTGGTGTGACCTGTGAGACTGCCGCATAGCTTTTTACAAGTAAAAGTTTTTACCTAGACCAAGATAGCACTTTTGCTGCATATGAGCTATGAATCCTGGAGATCATTATTGGTTTACTGGTGGAATATTTATTTTCAAATCAAAATGAATTATCAGATGAGTCATTGCGCACATACCCTGCCTTGATATTTTTAGGTGCTAAGGCCACTATTTCAATGAGGCTTGGGTGGGGAAAATTGTCCATAATGTTTCGGATGTACAATTAAAGTGCCATCTGCCTCTGTGATGCAGCAGATGTATAATTGATATTCACTGCTGATTTGCCACTTGATTTTCTGCAGATATTGAATGCTGTAATTGTTTATACAGTATGATCCTAAATACCCATGTGAGAATTTTCCTCCTCACGTGTTCCCTACCAGAAGTATCACTACCATCCCTAATACTCAGAAGGTGGATTCATTAAAAGATGATTTACAGTTAGCTAAGCCAAAATCTTACAGGAATCCAGTAAGTAAGTAAGAAACAAGCTTTCAGAAGGAGTGGCTTACTCCTTTAGAATCATGGTTTAATATAGGAAAGCTTGTTGGGAAAACTTAAAGTGCTGATCCCAAACCTGGTTACCTTTATACGTTGATTTAAATTTAGGATGTAGCTAGGATAAAATGAAAAGAGTTGGATTTATTTTTCCCTCCTTTTTTTGAGAGATAGGAAAAAATTTACATAGACTAAACCCAAAAGGTCAACAGCATCAAAGAAACTATTTTCTCTAGGGTATTTTCTCTATTTAAATAAGAACCAGAGATAACCACAGCATGCATTCTGCGCAGTTGGGGAAACATCGATGTGGTGGTTTTTTTTTTTTTTTTTTTTTGCACTGTCATTACTTTTAGGAAATGCAATCACTGAAATCTTGATCAATCAGCAGGTGTTAATTTTACCCTATTACTGGCTTCTAAGATTCTCCTTCTGAGAATAGTCTAGACCAGAATCTGCTCATGATGAAATAAAATCAAATGTGATCAGTAACTTCAATGGAGGAGGTTAGTGGCTCTATTTTATATTGCTGCCCTTCTTTTTGACAGCAGTGGCTTTTTAGCACATTATTTAAACTCAATATGAAGCAGCAATGATTGTCCAAGTCTTCATTCTGCTTCAAAGGAGAGAAAAAAATGGTGATATGGAATCTGAATCTGGCTTCATTGCAAGTGACATTTTTAATAATAGTTTAAGCCAGTGCCTGGCCCGCAGGAAAAGTCAGCTTTCTGGGTGCTCAGAGAAACCAAGGTGCATTTTGTTGCAGCTCATTCCCTTTTCACAAGCCAGTGCCTGCACTTGGCACCCCAATTAACCTAAAAGGATCCTCTCTGTCTTCCCAAGGCTGAACACTTGCTCTCATATTTCAGCGTATCTAATATTAAGAGTGTAATTGTACATAAAACACATCATGGCTGATACAGCATGTAACTCAGGTGGCAGCATAAGCAAAGGACCAAGTGAGGGGCTAACAATGCTGCAGAAGGAAAGCGCGGGAGATGCCGGGGAATGTTTGGAGAGGGGCGTTCAAGTCAAAGCTAAGGGAATAGAATGCAGTGCACTGCAGGTCAGTCTCCCTCTGCTGAAGTTTTTTTCAGATCTCTGTTGCTGTCTGAAGAAACCCACCAAGTTGAACAGAGAGACAATGCAGGAGAAACCTGAAGCATACAAGAAAGCTGGGAAGGGACTGTTTACAATGGCATGTAACAATAGGAAAAGAGGTAATGGTTTTAAACTAGAGAAGGGCCGATTTATATTAGACATTAGGAAGAAATTCTTTACTATGAGGGTGGTGTGACACTGGAACAGGTTGCCCAGAGAGGTGGTAGATGCCCCATCCCTGGAGACATTCAAGGTCAGGCTTGAGGGGGCTCTGAGTAACCTGCTCTAGTTAGAGATGTCCTTGATGACTTCAGGGGTGTTGGACTAGATGACCTTTGAAGGTCCCTTCCAGCCAGTGCATTCTATGCTTTTATGATACAATTCTATGAAACCGTAAATCTGACTATGTTACAGCTGTTAAGCATTTGAAGTAGGGAGAGGAACTGCTTTCTCCATGAGACATTTAGTCATAGCCGTGCTGGGTGCTCTGTGATAAATGCAAACAAGAATACAGGTACAACACAGTGTATGGTTAAATTTACCTAGGTAACTTCTTGTTGAGGTCTAGTTGGGCTCTTTAACATGAAGACATGACAAGATATGAAGTAGAGACCTATTACACTGCTGTTTGTGTGTTCTTATGGATTTTATGTTATTATATCATATTTTATTTTTCTTATTTCCAGTATCTTTCTCTGATATGTGTAAGAAGCTTTTGGATATACTGTTGCATAAAAATTCATCTTCATGTTTAGTTTATACTTACTGAGAAGGTAATCCACAAAGGAGAAGGTTGCAACCTCACAGAACATGTAGCACAGTGTTCGGACCGAGCCTGGAGCGTGTTGGGAAGCACACAAGAAATTAGGAGACATCCTGATAGAGAAGAATATGCAGAAGGAACTGGTCTGTGATTAAAGGGTGCTGGAAACTTGCACAGATATGGAGGCAGTGTGAAGCTGGGATCCAGGATCTTGCAAGGATCAATTTGAGCATCTCTGTGATGCACATCTGTTAACTCAACACCATCATTGTCTCACTGCTACATGTCTTACTCTCTTAATTACACCATATTGCAGATAAATAAATCAGTCATAGAGAAAATGGTCTTGAATGTTAGGTACTGGCTGGCTGAAGTGTTTAGTTCCTGTTAACATGAAGCGTCAACAAAATGAGTTTTCTATCACTGTTTTATTCACATGCTTAAAAATGAAACTTCAATGAAAAATCTGAACTTTTATTCAAATGAAAATGTCAAAATTAATCTTCATTGGATACTTACCAGCTTTGCAATTCCTAAAAATGACTTGAATATGTGGAACTGCTTTCCTTCCATAGAGGACTACAACTATAGCAGTGGAGATGAGAGGATATGGTACTCACTTGGGACTGGGAATGCAGAGGAAGTCCAGCTGCAGCTCTGGCAACATGTTTGTGGTTATATAGAACAGATGCTAGGAAAAGTAGAGAACTCATCCAGGGAACAGCGACATGGACCATAGTACTCTTGTCACCTAGCCTGAGTGCTTCCCAAACCAGTAGACTTACGGACAAGCTCAGTAGAAAGATTTCCCTTCTGGATCCTTGTGATCCTGGCAGGCAAGGGGAATGTGTTCTGGGATGCTTAGATATGGGCCATTCCTGAGTGTTCGAGTCCCTACAGGCTTAGGAGGGCCAGTGATGGAGATTTCCTTCTTCAGGGGCAAAATCTCTGTGGAAAACAAAGCAATGTGTTTGGATGTGCTCAACTGGTTAATGGCACCTACTAGCCATTCGGACACAGCTGCCTAGTAGCAGCTCTGGTGACATCTCATTCCTCTGAAGATATCACTTGCAGGGGACAATATACACTAATTAGAAGACTTTAAAGTTGTTTTGGCCCACTGCAGCACTGCTCAGTTTATTTTGTGCGTTAACAAACTGCAGCTTGTGAATCCCAGTGAATCTCTGAAAACACAGGAACAATCCTAGGGCACTAGTCCCTTTTTCCTCCAGACAGTAGCCTAGAAGAACCTCTTTGTGGGAAGAAACAAGTTTTCTCTCCTCCATGCCTCTTCCACTACAGCTGTATTAGATTCAATTCTAGACCTGCCGGTCTTAATAGGAAGGCAGCTTCCCCTTGGAGAGCCATTCAAAGCTTCACATAAAGTACCTTAATTTTTGTCATGTAGTGCTGTACATGGCAGCTATGAGCTGCAGCTTTTACAAAGGCATCATGGCGTGAGAAACCACAGCGAGGGTTTCCAGAGCACAACATCTGGTGGGGGAGTCTGCTGTGATTAGAAAAAGTGTTATGTTATTGCCAGAATCAAATTATCTGAAGGTGTCCTGCTGGTAAGCAACAGGTATGATCTACACCAAGTCCTAAATTGTTGAGCACAGGAGAGGTAGTATTAGATCTTTAAATCCCTCTTTGGGATTGAGTTTTGTCAATACTCTCGTCTAAAACCTAATGCAGAGTGTCTCAAGATACAGGCCACTGCTGAAACAAATTTTGTTTTTGCTTCTACATGTTAATATTGTGTTCCCCAATTTTGTGGAATGCTTCCCACCAGAAGTTTCCCTTAGAAGTGTGAAGAGCTTTGCTGGGAAGCAGAAATTGATGGTTTTCTCTCAGGAGGTCTCTGCCTTTCTTAAAAGTAATCTCTTCTAGCTGTGGGAAAATAAGGCTCCACAGGACAGAAGTCAAGATAACTGTAACTGAAAATGAAGCTTGCAGGGGTGTGGAAGGGCATCCTGTGGGCTAATCTTTGCCATCCAAGGGATATGGCCAATGCAAGTGGTACCTGCACCCCATCTGAGATGCAGTAGCTGGCTGTTTGGCTCCCTTTCTGCTGTTTGTACTCTTCCTTGGCAGTTTGGATGAATTGATTTTCCGTTGCTTTGCAGCAGATAAAATTTAACTCCTGGGTGTCAGCTGAAGAACAGTAACCTCAGCTGCTTCAACTCTAATGGTTAAGGTGGTCTTATCATTCCCTATTGCACTATTCATCCAGCCACCTAAGGAAACAGAAATGTCACACCTTGAAGGTGAGTCTATGTTTTTAGCACAGGATGGGGCATCATGGGCAGTGGTACGTAGATTAGCTTTCCTTTCCCCCTATAAACAGGAGTCAGCCTCCTGCTAGGAATTCACTGCTATCTCGCTTCCCACATCCTGATAATCAGCTGGGATCATCTAAAACTTATTCCCTTGCTCACAGCCATACATCTCTATGCTATCTCACTGCTACTGTGTTTACATTAGTATGACACCTAGATGCTCGTCAGAGGCAGGAGCTTTATTGTAACAGAAACTTGGCAAGTATGGCGAAAAAATGTAATATTTCCTTTTCATCTTTGAGTCCAAATCTTGTAGATTGTTGTAATTTGGACATTTGTCTCCCTTGGCTGCTAAGGATGACTGCATCCTTTGCAGGTTTTCCTCTGAGGAAATTTATAGTAAGATTTAAATATGAAGTGAATGGTCCCCTTTAAAGTTACATATGCTAAAGGAATGTGACTTATGAATCCTGTTAGCAGTAATGGCTGCATGAGATGTCAAACACTTGGTCAAATAAAGACCTTGCTGGGATGCATCTTGCACTCAAAGGGCTGCTATAAATTTTGTACTGCGCCAGAAGTTTTTATGTACCTCAAGTATGTTGGCTGTGTTTGATGCTTATAAGAGTTGAGTCTGTTTTGCTTTTGTTGCTGACTGCTGGAGGAACACATGCATGCGTTTGTGTAGCTCAACAGAATTAACGCTCATCTCGATTGCAGTGTCAACAGAGAATGCTGATGCCTTCAGTAAAAACAGGACATCATATAAAACTGCAAATAAACCATCCACCTTGTGTTGGGAAGACCAGTGTTATTTTCATAATTTCTGGTGGCCAACACAGGTAGAACCTTCTGGATAGAGCAGATTCAGTAGAGAGTAGTAATTTATTTTAAAATTGCCTGTATGAAATATTCATATAAAAATTTGCTTCATGCGGAGAATATTTGAACAATTAAGAGTCTGTTCACTGTCGCTTTCTGGCCTCAGGCTAAGCTAGGGGATTGGCTTAAGGACAGTGCTCTTTGTAGCCTGCCAGCTGACTGGTACCTGTGGGATCATACTGGAACAGATGGGAAGACCAGTAAGCCTAGAGGACAAAGTAGCAGCTTAGAAGTCTCCTGCATCCAGACACTGACGAGTTTCTAGCATTGAGGTGTATCTTACACACTGGACTGCAGAAGTTTGAGCTCCACCAGGAAGCCTGGCTTTTCTCTGCTATCCTTCTCCACAATGGCAAGGGATGTTTACGGAGAACAAAGTCACCAATGCCTGAGCAAAGGCCAGGAAGGGTGACTCTGTGCCTGAAGTGACCTGAATAGCAGGGCTCAAAGGTGGACATGGGTCCAAATATCACAGCAAATATATTCAGAGCCTTTTGCACCAGGTTGAGTTGTCACAGCTTCCCAAATCCCTCTTGAGCAGAGGACCTGCTATTCCCATGGCGAGGGGCAGGAAAATCTTCAGAACACATATTTGATCACATTGTCTTGTTTTTAAGTTTTCTGCTGGCAAGTTTTTTGGGAAGTTGTCTCAAATTGCTTGTAATGATGAGGCTATTTCACAGTGAATCAGTGAGGTGGCTACTCTTGTGGCTAGATCTGAAGGAGGTTTTAAAACCAGCTCTCCAACACAATATTAAAAAATTATGAGGGGAAGCAGAGGGCTGAGATTTCACTTTTGTCTTCATTTTTCTAAACGGTTCTGAAGAGTTTTGTTTCTTTTGGGTTGCCTGCTTGAGCCCTGCTGAATCAGGACAGAAAATTACTGAATGCATGAGAGGAGTGCAGTAATCATTTGGGGTCAGTGAACTATAGATTGCAATATTCGGCAGAGTTATTGCACTTGCCTGCAAGCCACAGCCGTGTCCCCGCTCTACCCGCCAGCAGACATGGGAGAGGAGGGGAAAGGCTGCTCTGCATTTCGCTCACTTGGCTTTTCCATTGTGCTCCCTGAGTCGTCAGCCCTTCCTACCTGCTGAAGCCTTTCATGCTGCATTATTGATTATTTTTAATCAAAGGGATCAGACTTATTTTCCCCAGTTGTCAGTTTGGTTCGTGACACTGTGCTGGTTATTGCAGCTCACTGAGATGATGAAAATAACCATCCAGATCATGAAGTTTAGAGGTAGAAAACCTGACTGGCCAAGGTAACTAGTTTTGTTTGACTTGATGTTTGATTTTTTCACCTCTCTGGCTCTGTCTGTATTGTGCAAGCTATTTTACTTTTGCTTCCCCAAGGCAATCTACCAATAATTCAATGACAGCTGCCAGTTCTTACTCTTTGGTTTCTAAGCCTCCAGATACTAGACTTGAATTCTGAGGACCTGTTTTCAGGCACTGGCATACATTTTCTATGTGCCCTTGGGCAGTCTTCTTCACCTCTCAGTATCTTCTGATTTTGTAAGTGGGCTCAATGTCCTTTTTGCAGGACCACTTTGCACATCTCCAGTGCACTGAGTATTTTGTCAGTCCACTAATCCAATAATGAGAGAGAGGAGGAGTAAAACAGGTAGCTGACCTGTGCACAAAGATGAACATATAGTGAAATAGGGAGATGTCACTGGAGTAGATTCAAACTCTACCTCTTCACCAAGGAAGACTTGTGTCAGCAGAGGTTCATGCTGCAATGGGCAAGCCCCAGGCTGCTTCTTACCATGCTAAATCTGACTCCTAGCTCCCTAAAACCATTCATTAGGTGGAACAGAGAATATCACTCTTGCTGCCATGGCTCAAGCTGTAACAGAGATGAAAACTTTCAAAGTAAACTTTATGACCAAACTTTACCAGCCTGCTTATTAATGACATGCAAATTATAGAAGTTCAAACATTTGAATTCAATGCTCATAGCTGTTTCTTTGATTGCTAATGATGTTGATTCACAAAGAAAAAGCTTTCTAAAATAAAGAGACTATTTAATGTACCACACCAAAAGCAAATGAAAGGATGTTGGATATAGCTTTTTTTTTCGGTCACGTTAAGCCCTGTCCAAACACCTCAGGACTCATAAATTAGGTGGAAATAAAATATGATTTACCAGTTAATGAGCTAGTCTTTAAATTTTAAATAGAATTGTAACTTAGAGCAAACAATAAACATGCACATTTAGGCGTGAACTTCTGTCCTGAATTTTACTATGCAATTGTCACAGATCTTCGTTATTTATTCATGTTACGAGATCAGCACAATCATTGTACACCTCCTAAAATGCTCATATCCAGTTCAAGTTGTCCATCTATAAAGGTTTTGGTTGGAAGGGACCTTAAAGACCATCTAGTTCCAACCCCCTTGCCATGGGCAGGGATACTTCCCACTGTGAACTACTTTTGCTACCCATCTTTGCAACCAGAGACTGTTTTAGGGTGACAGACAAGATGTCAAGCCCCTAACATAGAAAAAGTTCCTCGTAACTTGTTACAAGACGAATAGAAGTGAATTTTTTTCTGTTGAATTGTGTTTTGAGACAGGCTTTCATCAAATCTTCCAGCAGCCATTTTCTGTGTGTTTTTCTGCTGAGTGTGAAGGTGCTGAGTACTGTTTAAAATAAACACGTGTATCAGAATTCCTTTTTGTTGTGTGCTTGAATAGAAGCCTAATTCTTTGGAATAAATCTGACCTTCAGTGCCCCAGCTGGGCTACAACAGTGAATGAAATTGCCTGGCTGGTTCAGAGTTTGGGCTATGAACATCACTTGACACTGTGTAGGGAAATTGTACATAGGGTTGAATTCAGCCGGTCTGATCATCTGCTCTCCTGTGAAAGCCGAAGAAGGAAAATGGATACATCTAGGGCACAAACCTGTTTTGGAGAAAGTGGGTGTCTGAAACTGGACAAATTGTGACTTCGAAGTATCCATTTTCCTTTCTTTTACCATAAAGGGAATTTAAGGGACAAGGTTAAAGCAGAAGGAGATGAATCCATCCTTGGTGATTTCTGGGTACAATCCCTGACCTCTTCCACACATACTTTTGTAGAGTTATGATGCTATAGCAGCAGCAAACTGCACTGCTTTCAGCACTATCTCTGTTCTAACACTTATTGCTGGAGTACAAGGCTCAACATCAGTATAGCAATGCAGTTTGACCTTATGAATAATTGAGGCAATAGCATTTTCAACTAGTAATTCCAGTATTTACTAGTCATAAAGTCATTATCTGTCTGAAGTACATCCTCAGGCTTCAACACGTCTCTGGTATTCCAGGAGCCTAGCTAGTCTGGTGTATGGGTACATGCCTACAAAGATGATGGCCCAAAGAATGATTAGGAAGAAAAGAAACTTCATTGAGGAAAAAAAAAAAACATGAATTTTTAGAAGTAGATAAAAATATCTTGAAGCCAAAGAATAAGACTGATCATCAGATCTCGATGATTCAGCTAGGTCCTGTTTGCCAACCTATTTGAAGCTTGTATTATCAGAAAAACAAAGGCAAGGTTTATCCCCAGAGATTCATCTTTAGAGTCTCTACAAAAAATATTCTACAGTTGAAGTAAAATGATGACACTTGGGACTATAAGTACTGATGCTATTACCTGAGAAATGCAACTGCATCAGTTTTTTGCTATGTACCTTATAGAATTTTGCTTGGAAAATTAGAGCTGTTTTGCTCTTCATAATGTTGCCTTTGTCTCTTATGACACTTTCAATCCCTTTATAACACTATTTTTTGCTGTGAAGAGGCTAAAAAACTGCAACAATAAATATTAATAAATGGAAACTGGTCCAGCAATGTTGTCATGGCAGACAGTCAAGTTATAAAAGATTATCTGCTTTGACTCTAAGACAATGCTACCGAGGAAGGTAGCATTTTCTGGCTAAAATTAAGTAGTAATCTGGTGACTGCTGATAGAAAATACCACCAGGACTGCCTTGATTCTTGCAGGCTTTTTAAAAAAAATAATCTACATCAACAAATATGAAATAGATAAATAATAGAAGAAAAGTAAACAAGGACTGCAGAATAGCGGTTTTTTCAGTGGTTTTAGGCAAGATTCTCATATAAACTCCTAAAGGAGTTCACAAGCACCCTCAGTAAGATGTATGTTCCAGTGACAAGTCAGAAAGATGCTCCATTGTGTCATAGGAAAGTTGCTGACGGTGTGGCAAATTGCAGCTTTTCTGTAGTTGAGCAAAAGGTTTACTCCGTTTTGGAGCATTTGGCTTGACATGCTGAGATACTGAGGACTTCACCCTTCTGTTCCTCCTGAGATGTCCTTAGAAGAAGGTCATGGTTCAGATTTGTAAGTCAACATGCCTGTGACCCTTGAAGTGTGCTGTGAGGTTAGCTGCCAGCCTACCAAAGATACACTTCAGGTGCAGCGACTGTAATGTATGGATTGATTTGAGCACTTTGCATGCAAAAACTTGCCGGGCCCCCTGGACACTCCTCTGGTTTGCATTATATTTAATATTGTTTAAAGAGAGTGTAAACAAATGGGGGAAAAAAAATGACTGCATGTTAGGCCAACCCCAGAATATCTGCATCTGCAGAATGCTAAAATCTAAAGAAAATTTTAAAATCAGTCCCAAGTCTGGGATCCGTGTCCCCTAAGGTGCAGCTCATAGCTTCAGATGCTCTGTTAGAATACCTGTATGTGCAGTACAGCTTCATGTTACTACCATTAGTGGAGATTCTATCTAGACAGTGGAGCTGAGAGGTGATCCAAACAGGAGGCATCTGCTTTAGGTGGAGCTGAATCCCCGCTGACACGATTGACTAATGTGCAGTGGCTGAGATTCAGTGACCTAGTCACAGGTGTCCACTTTGAGATGCCTTAAGATATCCCAAGTATCCCTTCGCTTGTTTCAAGTGGCTGTGACCCAGGACCAGAAAGACACATCCAAACTCCCAGAGTAGCAGCTGGTGGCAGGGCAAAACAGCTCAAATGGACCCTACACTCCTGTGAGTGGGAACGTGAGTTGGGTTCAGAGCGTTATTGTGTGCTAAAAGAGGAGTTGAGAAACCTCAGGTTTGCCCTTAATCATAAAACCATAGGCTTTGAGGATATCTTCTGAGGAGTGAATTTGCTGGCTTTAATCTTCATTTGCCTGGGAACTGATGGGTCTGTAGGTGCATTTCTGTGCCAGCCTTCCCTTTCAGTGTGGGCTGAGGCTTTAGGCTGCATCCTGGGATTCAGGGCAAGAAACTAGAGCCATTCTGCCAGATCAATATTGATGCTCATCTCTGGATCCCTGTAATAACTCAGGACAAGATTGCATCCTGGTTCTGTGCAACCACATAGGGCAGGTCTGCCACCAGTTAGACTTAGCTAATAAAGGCTGTTTTGCAGATATTTTCTTATTCTACCACATATAGGAACAAGTAGGATGGACTGTGGGGACAAAGGATGAAAGGAAAAAAAGCTTCCTTTCACCAAAAGGAAAAAGTGGTGGATAAAGTGATGTTTCCAAGGCTTTGTCCCCAACTGGAGCAGGGTAGCTGAATGCTAATCCTTCCCCAGAGAGGATGGAAGGAGATTGCACCCAATGACACAACCCAGCCTCTGTGAACAAGTGACCCTCACTGCCCTCTTCCCTGGCATTATTAACACTTTATATATATATGTTTATTAGCTTTAATAACAGAGGCTAATAGTTACAAGAGTTACATTAGTTGTGGCAGGAAAATGGTAGCAAAAGACACGTGCCTTAAAGATTGTGCCGAGATGTTCTAACTTCATTGCACTTTCTAAATAATTTTTTCCTACTATCTCTACCAATGCTACAAGTAGGACATAGCCACAGCATTGCACCTCCAAGACACAGAATTGTATTGTGTTGGTGTTAGCCACTAATAGGATTCCAGTACAAAGACTTTAATCCATTGCTAAGTAAGTGACAGTGTAGTAATATGGTTTGAGGAAAGGACATGGCTAACATGCTACTTCTGCTCTTCAAAGACTTAGTTTTATAATCCTCTGCAAAAGTCTTTGTTCAGGTTTCTGGAAGTATTTTGTAACTGCCCACACACGCCTTTAAATATTGTCTCAAGCTCCACCAATGTATTTGCTGCAAAATTCCATCTATAAGTAGTTATGCTTTCAGTCTCTGAATCACCATATAATGCCATGTTGTGTTGGAGCTATAACTATTATCTTTAATATTTCAGTAGCCTAATTTCTAATGCAGTTTTAAGGACCAGTAAAATTGTCACCAGCAGGTCAATAATTTTATCATTGCTGCTAGATAAAGCTTCTGAGCTTGAATATGACATCTGGTCAGCCTCGTATTTGAGTTAGGGGTAGAGGATGCTTCCAGGCTCGTTTTAACCTCAGATGTTTCACTGTTTGTGTGGAGATGTATTGGCATGCTGTCTGCTGATCGTGCAGGTATGAACTGGTGAACTGGTAGATTTTTCTGGGTTTAAAGCCATATGTGCTTATGCACATATGTGACAGAGGACTTCACACTTTTCTCACCTTGATCTTACACCGGGTCATTCAAGCTGGATAAGTTTAATCCCTTTCTGTACACAATAAATCAGACTTCATTTGTTTGGAACACTTGATTAGGATTCATCTGAAATACTGCAGTGCCTATAGGATATAAATCTCATGTAGCCTAGGATCCCTTCATAACAGAACCAATGCTATTCAAATACAGACTCTTGACAGTGCAGCCTAAGTTTGGGTAGATGAGGTGCACTCTAAGCTCCATTGACTAGCCTTCAAATGCTGTGATGAGAGTCTCAGACCGTTTGCTCAGATGCTCAGACCTAAGCTGTGGATCTATAATCTTAGGTGACATAGATCCTATTGGTGATAAGATTACCAGACTGGAAGCTCCTTCTCCACCATTAAGTCATTAAAACTGCACATTATTACAGCACTGCTTAATAAAGTAGTCCTTGTGTTCTGTTGAAAGGGGTCCTGTACCTTTCTGTCTTTCCATAACAGTATCCATATGACCTGTCTGGATGCCAAGGTCTCAGCCTAAAGAAGACTGAATTCTGCCCAAAAGCATATTAAAAACTGAGGCCTTACACAGTGCTGCTGAATAGGATGGTGATCGGCATCCTTACTGCAGCCCAGTGAGACTTACCCAAGTGTCTCAAGCATGTTGAATCAAAGCTGGGAAATGGAGATCTGGAGAAGCCACTTTGCTGAGGTGTCTCCTTTGTTTTCTGATCTGTATGAACTGCTAAGATGCAGAGAAGATGTGTATGGCAAACGGGCAAAGAAACTGATATTGTTGTGTGAAAAATGCGTGTGCCAGGGCAAGCTGGAATTACATGTGGCTTATTACTCTGCCTCCAACATAATGGGAAATAGGGATACACTGCACTGAGTAAAACACAGCTTCATCTTGTGCCTTTTTCAGAGACCCTGGCAGAGCCACTGAGTGCCTGCTGATGAACATCTCTTCTAATGCTCACAGCTGTGTCTTTGCATGGCCAGATCATGGACTGCCAACTTCTTTTCTGCAGCATAAATAATCAACTATAAAGGCTGATGCTTTCACAAATTATTTAGAAACCTTATTCCCTTGATGCTCAAAGAAAATCAGGCTGTTAAATTGCTGTATAGCTCATGAAAATGGTGTCCCTTTGATATTAGTGGGTTGTATTAAGTAAATATCCTGGAGGTGTTAGCCTTACAGTCAATGGGGCTTTGGCTTCTAAATGCCGTTGTGAGTCCATTGAGACTGGCTTTGTAGGAAGAGTTAATATCTTCTACTAAAGCAAATGATATCTGAGGAAAAGAGAAGAGGCTTTGGGGCATATAAGCCGTTCTTTAGGTCATCTGTATTGTGTGTCTAGACCTTAGTTTCAAAGTGATGTACGAGCCGTTCAAAATGTCACTCAGTGAAAAGATTTACAATGTCTGCTTTCTTCTCCCCCTCCCCTTTTTAGTGCTGGTGTAAATCAGAAGTGGTTCAGTAGAGCTAGACTGTGTCAAACTGTCCAAGAGACATGGGCTGTGCAGTATATTACTGGTACTTACTTGGACAGAGACAGTAACTCTTATCTTTTCAGCACATCTTGAAAGATGTTGGACAACTTTTAGCTCCCTGTCATTTTCTTTTCTCCAATGGTCTCAGAATAGAGAGAAGTCAATAACTCTGGCAGAAAAAAATGTGCCCTTTGACTGGAAGATGGAAGCCAAAGTATTTCTTAAAAAATACTGCATGCTGCTAAATAAGGCGATGGTTATTTTCACCAAATACTGGCATTTTGAAAGCTTAATTGTCTTCATTCTGCTCATACAAATCAAAATGATACTTGTTGGTAGAATGGACCTAAAATAAAATCTACTTGGTGTACTGAGACCTGTGAAAGATTTAGATGGAACAACATTTTTCTTTTTTTTTTTTCTCTTTCCTTTTTTTTACCTCCTTAAAGCAAATATAGATCTGTTCCATGACCTGCCCTTATCTTTCTCTGGCTTGCCTGCATGCTGCAAGGCTTGTCACAGGCTGCGTGAGTCTCTGCTAGCCGAGTGCACAAAGGCTGCAAGGCTAAATGCAAGCTCTGAAGCTGTGTCCTATCTTGTTGCCAGGGAACAGTGACAAAGAAGTGCCTGAGCTAAACTCGAATTTAGGAATCATCTTTGCAATGAGCTACTTATGTGACCTTGGGCTAGCAATTTACGTGGGGTGAGATTCCTCTCTTCTAGTGTCAGGCTCTCAGTAGCTAAGACTCTGACATCAGGTTGATGGAGGACTCTGCCTACAGGAGGGGTGAGCAGGAGAGGGTGACTGGTCCCCTATTCTAGATGTTTAAAACTGGGATAAACTGCCCACTGGGGATATCTGCTTCTCTCCAACTATAGTGTGAGCCCCCATGGCTACCTTAGACTGACACCTAACATCTGGACTTCTGTAGGACTGTGACGGTTCTTGAACTCTCTATTAATCCCTGTTTGACCCAGATATAATCTCTGAAGCCTCCAGAGTTGTCACAAAGGTTTCTCTCTGTGTTTGGCGATATATGACATATAGCTGCAATGTCAGCAAGCTGGTCTTTACAGATCCTTAGGTTTCTGAGCATTGAAGGAGATTAGCTTTGAAGGGATGAAGAATTCCTCCCTCTTCCTCACGGTATTTCTGTATTGCTGAAGCCTGAGTTATGCTGTTCAGAGTACTTCACGGAAACAGTTGGTCCTTATCTCCAAGAATTGTTGATCCTCTCTGAGGATCCTTTTCTTTGAAAGTGTCAAGAAGGGAACTTTACCCAGCAGCAGTGATGGGGTGTGAGCCGATGGCTCATGGCACCCATCACCCAACAGTGTCAGGAGCAGAATAAATCAAGATGGGTAACAACAAGCTCATGACCAGTCTGTGGCAGAAAGTTTATTCTGGAATAAATATGGTGAAAATCTGCCTTGAGGAGCCAGAAAGGTGGGACCTGCATCCAGAATAACTTCTTTCCAAAATAATTTGATCCTGGTGGGATAACTCCGTAGCTGCAAGTGCATATTCTGCATGTAAGCGTGTGCGTCGTGGTCTAAAGGATTTCACACAAGCCCTTTCTTCAGTGGTGAAGGTAATTGGATAGATATTGGGTGAGAAAGTGAATGATCGGTTCACAACTTTTGCTTTCAGACCAAGCAATTTTTCCCAAGTAGGAGAATTAAAATACTTCTTTCCTTATAGATACATCATTTCAAGTTCTCTTCCATTCGATTTCAACTCATTTCATTCCACCAAAGGGGAAGTGCTTTTCTGGTCTCTTCTTATGAACTAAAGCTGAAAGATTTCTTCTGTTGATGCTTTGACAGTTTTCTGAAGCACCTACCTTAGCTTTGATCTCCTTCTCTCCTCTCCCTATTAATTTTTAACACTTGTTAAAAGATTTGTTCTATTTGTGAGTTGTTAGAGGGTGTCTTAATTTATAGAGAACTTGAATCTATCTTGCTGTAATTTCAAAGTGTAATTTTTACTCCTTCAAGAATTTAATTCACATCCTCTGCCACCATACAGCAGCATAACTACTTTGAATCTCATAAAACTCTTGATATGCACCTGACAAGGGTTCTGACCTTGTTAGTTATAAAATTTAGAGCTGATTTCTCACCATCAACTTCACACCTGAAAGAGTCCTCTGTCAACTACAGCAAAAATCATAGTTTTCATTAGAGGAGAAAAAACCCACTTCTGTTTATCAGGAGCTGGGATTACAGGAAATACAAAAGTTATTGATATTAAAACAGACAAATAATTATTTTTTATCCAGAAAATTTATGAAAATAAAATGTTCCTTTTGGAAAACAGCAAAGTTTTTTGCCAACCTCTCTACCCTTCCGAGAAGTACTCTGCCTCTACACTTCAGTAAAGATGAGAGATTGGGGGAGTTTTCCTGTGTTTCAGCTGAAAAACTGCAAATCAGAGGACAACATGCAGGCACTTTTGACCATCTTAACTGCAATAAAGCCAAAGACAGGGATAAAAGGGTAAATGGGACGCTGTATCAGGCTGTTTTCTGAAGGGTTGTGTGCTGGAGTTTTAGTGCCAAATCAATCTATTTTCACTAGAAAAAACATTTTTTGATCTGTGCAATGGGCAAAATGTCTCTAAGGTTCATTCGCTCAATGAAGGACCATATTGCCACTGCAGTATCTTCTTGTAAAGCCACGAGGGTGAAATACGCAGGCCATGGTCCAAGAGACCGTGCTTCAGGTCCCATGGGAGGAGGATTAGGGCCCCTCTGAGAGGGTCTGGGCTGGCTCCGTGCCAGTGATACTCTCCTGCAACCCACTGGCCTCTCTCAAAGGGAAATCTGGCATTTATGGGTAACCTTTGACATGAGGTGCACTCCCTGGGCAGTGGGTGTAGGTTAAAACAGCAGGACCAGATTCTATCATCCTGCCACATGCTACCTAATAAATGGAAGATCAGAGGAGTGCTTTAAAGATGCTTTTCAGCTGTAAAATTCACACCAGGACCCATTCCCCCGCTTTCTTCTACCCTCCCTCCCATTTTCTTTTCTCTTTTTCTTTCTATTTCCTTTTTCCCTATCTGTGATATTTGATATCAAAGACCTTTGGTTGCAATGAAGCTTTCATCCACACCCACAGACTTTGCTTCTTTCCTGCCTGAAGTCAGGACACTGAATGCCCAAGCCCTGCTCTGGGGCAAAGTATTTGCTGTTGTTTTGTTGCCAGAGCATCACAAATGCACAATTGACCCACCTGGGGCTCTGCTTGGTTTGGTCTACCTCCACAGGCAGACCTGTCTGGCAGACCATTAACTCTCTCCATCTACTGCAAGGCTCCGACAGGTGCTGCATAGGTGAAAAGAAAGAGCTTTACATACTCCAACACAGTGCTTCAACTCTTTCCCTGCTTTGGCATGTTGGAACCTCCTTTTCTGGGGCACAGAAATCCTCTATCACCATCAATTCATAAAAGGTGGCATTGCAATCTGGTTGTGTTGCTCTCTGTGCTAATCTGGGTTGCCAAATGATTCCTCTAGAGCATGCTACAAGTGTTCACTCAAATTCTGATGCAATATACCTACTATTGCTTCCACAGGACTCTGCAACCACATCTCTTCTCTACTCAACAGAGAGAGGCACAGGAGAGCCTAGATCTAGAAAAAGAAGCCTTCCACATGTTTCAATGACTTCTCCTTCTTCAGGCATATTTTGGCATTTTGTGTTGGATCCTCTTTAGCTGCACAATATTTTTTTGTGTGCACCTCTTAGATTGAACCCCGAAGTACAGTCCCCTCCAAGCTACCATTTAGCTACACAAATGTGGTTTCTTCCCTTTTCTGCTCAAAGCTTTGTGTGTCCCTTCTTTTGTTTTCTTCTTAAGTCTTTTCTAAATCTTCTGTCATCTCTGTTCTTTTGCTCTGCACGACAAATTTCTATTGCTTCATATGCTGGGGGGAGAAAACATAGTAACTGCATCTCCCACTTCTGGATCCTTCCAAAAAAGCTTGGTTTTGGTCTGATCTCAGCACAGTCAGGGAAGTTAAATGTTTTGCTAATGTGAGTTTAGAATTACACAAGTTCTTGACAATAAAAATAGATAAACACAGAAGTAGACACCTTTCATAAACCTACAGTTTTCCTAGAAAGAAACTCTTCACATATCCTAGAATTTATCCATTTTTAATGGTTCCGTTTCCCCAGTCTTCACATTTAAAAGAATAAACTTTTTGTTCTTCTCATACCAAGCACACTAATACTCTGAGGAAATCACAGTCATTATACTTGTTGCAGTGAGCACATGTATACTTATTGACATTTGCTAATTAAATTTGTTCAAACAAGTGAGGTATACCCTGAAGAAGGTGCAGAGTAAATATGGGCTTGAGAGGGAGGAAACATTGGGAGGGAATAATAGTCCAAAATATGACAATAATTTGTTTCTTGTGATCTATTAAAAAGACAACAACAACAACAAAAAATTGCAGAGGCTTTGAAATGCAAAATGTCCGTGTATCAATGGCCTAAGATCTGCCCTAAACAAGCAGGAGAATCCCAGCTTTATGTATCCTGAAAAGTTAAAACCATGGGATGTCTGAATTTCAGCCTGGATGCAGATGTAAGATACATTTTCACAAAAGCAAGCTGAACTAGTTCTTATCATCTCTCACAATGAGTACCAGTAGGAGATATCCTATTTCCTGTGATTTTTTTATCGATCAGCAACTTCATTTCAAGGCACTTTATAGTACAGCTGTAAAAATTAAACTTGGTTTTCTTCCTCGTTCAAGAAACGAAGCAGTTTTGATTGCATTTGTTGCCTTTAAATATATATTTTAAAAAAATTAAAAGCAGTGAAATATCCCTTTCCAGTGTTTCCATGAGAGATGGAAAATTCTTTTTTTTGAGTATGACACTCAGCTAGGGGATATGTAATAACACTTGCAGATGTACAATCCTTCTCCAGAAGCCAAAGCCATTGTGTGTTTAGCAGTTCTTGGAGAAGTCTCAGCCTTTCTAGTCTGTCCATTCTTAATTGTCTTCACCTGAACCAGCTGCTGTGTTCTTCCTTTGCAGACAGTGCAAAGAAACAGGGGGCTTTGGAGCATGGGTCAGCCATTTCATGTGCCTTTTTAGGATGAAATTAATCTGAAGTTGCATTTCCAATTAAAAGGGAAGCTAAGTAACAGCCACGTGGGAGTGATCTGATGGGTATCATGCAAATTGTCTTTATCTCCCCACCATCTAGGGCATGTCCAATATAGTTCAATATGTAATTTCTCTTGAACTAGGCACTGCTAGTTGGTGCTTTTTCAAGTCTCTTGTTACCTTCTGTCAATATGAAAAGTCAATATTATTAATGTCCCAGAGCAATATTTCCTGTGTGAAAACATATGTATCCTACTTACTCCATGAAGACTTCTCTCTCTAAAGTAGGACAAAAGGCATGGCAATTTTATTTCACGTTCATGAGATGACTACGACACCCCATATAAATTGGTCTTTGCCCACTCTAAAAATGCAAAACACGTCAGACAGTATCAAGAGTGAGAAGTACTTTCCTTGGCAGACAACAGTGCTTCCTCTTTTGAGACCTACTAGGGTTTCAAAGCGGTGTTCAAAAGGAGACAACACAAAACTGGGAGGAGTAGTCAATATCCCAGATGTCTTGTGGTGCCATTCAGAGGGAGCTCAACAGCTTGGAGGGATGGGCTGACAGGAACATCATGATGCTCTGCCAAGTGAAATGTAAAGTCCTGCATATGAAGAAGAATAACCCTATATGCCAGTACAAGTTACAGCCAAACAGCTGGAAAGCAGCTGTGCAGAAAAGGGGGGTCCATGTGGACACTAAGATGACCATGTGCCAGCAAAGCAGGCCAGCAGCCTCCTGGGCTGCATCAGGCAGATCTGCCAGCAAGTGAATTGTGAGGTGATTGTTCCCCTTTGCTCAGCACTGAGAAGACACATTTGGGGTGCTGTGGCCAATTTTGGGCTGACTAGTACAAGAGAGATATGAACATACTGGAGAGAGTCCAGCAAAGGACCATGAAGATGATGAAGGCACTGGAGCACCTGTCACACAAGGAGAGACTGAGAGAGATGGGATTATTCACCCTGAAGAAGAGAAGGCTCAGGAGGGTCTTATCAGTTACTGTAAATATCTGATGCGAGGGACTAAAAAAGAGGAAGCCAAGATCTTCTCCGTGGTGCCTAGTGACAGGACAAGGCAATGGGCACAAACTGAAACACAGAAAATTCTGCTTAGATATAAGAAAAACCTTTTTTTTTTCCTCTGGAGGTGACTGAACACTGGCAGAGGTTGCCCAGAGTGGTTGTGGAGTCTCCATTCTTGGAGATACTCAAAACCCAGCAGGACACAGCTCTGAACAACCTGGTGACCCTGTAGTAGTTATAGTAGATGATCCTGATTTGAGAAGAGGGTTGAATAAGGTCATCTTCAAGAAGTGCTTTCCCATCTCAAGCATCATGTGATGTGTTGCTCAAAGCTCAAGGTGACATGCTGAGGCCAATCAAGCTTGTGCTTCAAATGCAGAGTATGAGTCCTGCCTTTGGCTGCCTGCTGGTACCATGCTTCCATTTCAAGACCATCCTTCTGAGGCAGTTATGTCACTTGGAGGTGTAGGACAAGAAGTCAGGTGATCATATTCCTTCTGGGCTTCCAGCTATGGGTGAAACTCTCAGCGCATGTCAAGTGTGTTACACCTGTGTTCAGGATCAAGTTTTGCAGATTACAGATGCCTTTGCTGCAGTAAAAGATTGAATAGAATAGTCCTTTCATTGGCCTAAAAATAATAGGTTTTGAAAATCCCTTTGAAAATATGGTTAATGCAACTCTGTCTAGAAAAAAATGGGATTTCACCATGTGGCATAGGCTGATTTATACATTCCAAAAGCTCTCTGCTACCTGTAACCTACTTGATTGTTTTAACTCCTCTGCAACGTGCCTTCAGACGGTCCTGCTGAATGTGCCCTGCATGGCAAATCAGTCTATACAAAGCTTTACCTTTCCATAGGGACAGAGGCTGTAGACATTCCAATGCATAAAAGAATGCAGACTTAAACCTTTCTCTCCACACATTAGTTGTCCTCCATTTATTCACCAGTGCCCAGAGTGCAGCAGGTAGTACAGGGAGAACTCCAGCAATTCTCATTGCCATATTATTTTATGAAGATTAATGAACAGAGGCATGAACAGGAGAGCTCAGCAATCTGTTAAATCAGGGTGTTCAGGCCTGTTTGTAACAAGCAAATAAATGTGGGGACAAAGTGATACAGATGAGTGGTGTTAAGATACTTTCACTGATTTCAGGGATCCGCAAACAAAAATCCTGCTGTGTGATCTGTCATTCATTTTGATTATGGATTACAACCAGCAAGGGAAAACATCTTTGGAGGGTACTGCAAGGAACTGTTTACTGACAGAGTGAAATGTGGACTCTGTGGACTGAAATAAGCTATTTCATTTTAAACATGGAATGAGTAGAGGAAGCTTCAAGGGTTTTTTTTTTAAATTTTATTTTATTTTCTGCAAGCATCTTTAATTTTAAAAGATTGAAACTATTTGAAATGTGAGCCCATTTTGAAAAGCCTGTTTCTGTGAAGTATCTAAATTGTTTCTTCATGCTACAAACCAAGCTGGTTGCTATAACATTTGTAATACTAATACCTGACATTTTCGGAGTTAAGAAGGTTACAATTAAAAGAATGTATTTAGTGGTTCTGACATGAAAAATTTCTTGCTTATCTATTTGCAAGATCTGTACTTACTAGTTACAGAACCAAGTTATAGCTATATATGCTGGAATAACGCCATGCCTGCTTAAATGAGAAGTCCATGGCATTCTGCAGACTGGTGATTACCATTGCTGGAGGTAGCGCTGCAGCTGGGCAGACAGACCTTCACCCTCCTTCATCTCACTAGCTTCCAGACCTGATGGAAACCCATAGTGACACTGCCCATATATAAACCCCAGATCAGATCTCTTGGTATCAGGGCAGAGCATTCCTACCAGGTCTATGCTCTCCATGTCTGATGAACTCTTCAGTAGACATAAAGCAGTCATATAGTGGCGTGCTGTGGACAGCAGATCCCTTTAGAGTCAATGGCCAGGCATGGGCCATTCCTCAGTTACACCATATAAATGGAAAGAGATTGTTTCTTCACCCCAGGTGTAGGTTAGGAAGAGGTAGGACAGTGTTTACTTTAAAGAGTATTCTGTAGCAGAAGGAATGAGACCCCCATCATGCGCATGTACAAGGCAATTTGCTCCTTTCATTAGATGGTGATCCTATTTTGGCTGGAATCACATTCTGAATTCCAAATTATTTAATTCATTAGTTCAGAGCGCAAGACATATTAACTGATGCCTCAGAATGTGAAGGTTTCTTGTCTGTTCACATCATCCCATAAGCAACTTCAAAGGACACATCACAGTATCAGTATCTTCTCTCACTGGTGAATAGATGCTCCTTTTCTTATGAATTTATCAGGTTGGTTTTGTTCTCCATCTTTCAGATGAGGACATGGTATAAGGGCCAATGCTAGCTCACGTGCTGCTTTTCAGTGATGTGGTACAGATATAACTGACTATTTTCTGCTTCCCTTTTTCTGCACAGTGAGCAGAGTTATTTTGACAGCTATCTGATTTTTTTATCATTCAGTGTTCATAATGTTCATAGTAGAAATTGCAGACAAATTCAGACATACATGGCTTACGACCGTTATAGATACTTGTTTTCAAAAGCCACCTCTTGAAATAAAATCATTTATATGGTCAGAGAAACATTAATTTCATGAGGTGGATGATGGAAATCTTCCTTTGTAGCACTTCCATTCAATGGTGCTAGTATATAGACTAATATATTTGTGTATAGATGCTTATTTCAAAATGAACAATTTTTACTGCCAACTGTACCAAAGTGATAAGTTAAGGTTGTAAAATAGGGAATTATTCCCATGTAATTAATTTTTCATTGTCTGTATGAGCATATATATGGTTTATTGCCTCTTTGGTAGGCAGAACAAAAAACCCACACAGTTTTACCTATGGGCAATTCAACAGAGTAATGAGCTTCTTCAGGTGTGAAAATGCATCTCTCTTCCTTCTCACTCCCTGTCACACAAATAGGCACTGACTCCTGCTGAGGTGTCAACCCCAAATTGGTTCTTCATGAGGGGAGAATGAAAACCATGGTAATTGTCTGCAATTAGTTCTGTATTGTTATGTGTGTTCAGTGATGCAGATGTTGTTTTGGCAGACGAAAATCATAACACTCCTTTATACCTGCTTGAGCACTGGATTCCTCTTGATTCAAGCTTCTCCTTATATTTTTTTATATATATGTTTTATAAATATGATGATATATAAATGTTTTTTTATTCCTTTGAGTTCACATTGGATGATATAATTCTGTTACTTTACCTGTAGCAAGTAATGAAAGGAGGGAACTGTGAATATCTGAGTTACTTGCTGAAGAGAAGTGTTGTTCTGACCCATTTTATAAGAGATGTATCAAAATAAGGTCACAGCAGGTTTGAGTGACCTATGGGAATCCCTGTAGATTGGACTGTCTTTGCTGACTACTTTGAACTCATACTTTATTGATCTGAATGTCATCTTCAGATTTAACACAGCCTTCAGAAGACAATTTAACTTCTTCAATAATATTTTTGTGTTGAGAGGAATGCTTAGTTTCAAAGCGGAATCATTTTGTAGAAAGATGGCAAATGTTAACCTTTAAAAGCGTAATGATTTATTCTCCTAATTCATTGCAGACTTCTACTGATTAGCATCAGGGGGTGGTGGAGCTGTTATATTCATAGGTTACTCCTGTTACTGGATACAGTGATATTTCTAGACACATACCCTTTGGAATTGGGAACAAAGGTGAGTTTGGCAGAGGTATATTACAGAACTGCCCATGCATGGTCATTCCTACCTCTCTCTGATGTGTCTGGTACCAAGCACATTGAACACAGTAGGTTTGTGGTGTGATTGATGATTGATCTTAACATGCAAAGCACTTCCAGTTTCCTTTGTAATTCTCTTTTGCTGAAGAAAAGAAAGAAGTGCTGTATCTACTGTAAAATAGATGAATATGGTTTTCAAATATAGCTTCCCAGAGAAATTATATACATTTCTTGGTGTCTCTAGCTGTTGCTTATAGGAAATCTTTGAAATAGATTTAACATTACTGTAGCATCTGACTCCCCCTGAAATTCTCCATGCCTTGCTGCAGACCTCAGATGCAGCGTTTTGTGTTCCCCAGGTGAATGGGGCCGATTCCAAACCCTGATCATGTTTCCATTTGCACTTGTAAAGGGTGACAGTTCATCTATCAACCAGCCCCTGCCACCTTGTCTCTCTTCAGAAGTCAAGCCTTTGATACCTCTTTCCAAGTAAGCCCATGGGAAAGCTGAAAACCCTTCTTTGAATATGCCCAAAGGATACTTGAGGGTTTTTTTTATTGCGGTTCATAGCTCAGATGAAAAAACTATCTAACAAATGATCATATATTCCTTGGACAGATTACTGACTCTGATCTGCCATTCTCCATTTTCATATGACCTTTTCAAGAAACATCAGGATGTCAGGAACTCTAATGATAATAGCTAGTGGTCTTCCAGCAAGTGCGAACAATGTAATAAGCTATTAGGTAAAGTATTTATTGCAATAACTTTTACCTGGTCTGTGACAATGATTTAAATGATTTATTCTCTCCTCATCATATTCCTAGGATGTCCTAAATGAAGAGAACAAGTTCATTAGAGAAAAAAGAGGCAGAATTCCAGGCTCCTTTGACTATGAACAAAGTCTGAATAGTAAATTGGAGCAGCAGAAGGAAGAGAATTCCAATTTGATTTGCAAATTGACTCTCTTCCACTCCCATTTGCAGAAATAAGGCCCATATGCCCAGTAAGCAATTGCTGCTCAAGGTAAAGCTCCACACCACAGAGGGTTTCTTGGCAGCAAATGAAAGGAGCAGTGCCACTCTGTTACGTATGCCAGCTCTAATAAATCTGTGGATTAGTTTCCTGGCCGCCACAATTGAGCCAACTCAAAACCATATGGTTCTCCTTTCTTAAACATTGCCATTTGAAAGGACCATGACCGCCTCCTTTGCAGACTCATTTTTGTTCTGAGGAGAGATCTGCAACAATAAGGAATCATAAATATAGAAGTCTGTGACTTTATTTATCCCTTTTGCCTAGTCCAGCTGATGGTATGAGATCGGAACTGCATTTTATTGGCCTTCTTGCAATTTCCTTCTGTTTACAGTCTGCCCTCTGGTTCTCTTTATGAATTGGAGTGTGGCACAGCATGTTCATCTGGCTTATTTATTTGCAAGGAGGAGTCCCTGGAACATATTCTGAATCGCACTTGTTATAATCCTAGAGAGTCTTATGAAACAGTTTAGTGGTTCTTGGGCTGAAAAAGAGATTTTGGTTGAGGGAAACATTATTTATTCTATTTTTCCCAAGTCTCAAAGATATACTCCTACCCGTTAAACACTAATCTTCTTCTGTAAATGTGCTGAGGCCTGACCCAGCTGCTGTTCTCTTATGGATGGCTCTCACTTGTGCAAATAGTCTTCATCAGCTGATGGGATAACGCCCTTGTGTGAGTGAGAGATATAGGACAAAGCCAGAGGAAAAGACTGAGTTACAATGGGGGATGCTTAATCTGTTCATCTGCAAGGCAAGGTATTATCTCTTGAAATCAATCTTTAGAGTCTCTTCTAAATTACTGGGCTAAACTGAAGGGTCTCGTTCTCACACGTAAGTGGATGCAACTTGGACGGTCAGTGTGGCTACTAGAGTGACAAAGCCTTTTGTCAGGTGCTATGAGCCTCCCATCGGGACATCTAAACAGAAGATACATTCACTCTTGCACTATCATAGTGTAAAACCTCTTTGTGTGTTAACACTAGTAGAATTGATAATTCAAGAAACAGAAAAGAAAACTCTGTATCTAGTCCTAGTTCTGTAATGGTTTAACTTTTTTGGTCAGTGTTTTAACTACAATACTTTGGGGATTGGGTTTTTTCACTTTTTTTTTAGGTAAGGAAAGATTAACTTAAATCTTGATACCAAGATAAGATAGACTGAATATAGCTCTACAAGAAAGTTACGTTCCTTTCCAGGTTCCTGCATTTGAAATAAAGCCTGTTTTATAGTAACATAAGTATCTCCATATTGGAGAACTTGGACACTTCGACCTAAATCAATACCATTAAAGTAGTTCAATGCTTTTATGGAGGCAAAGGTGTTCTTTACAGGGGCAGCAACAGATTCATTAAACTTACTGTGTTTTCACCAGGTAATATTGATATGAACCATTTTCTGGATTGAACCTCTCCTCTCACCTCTCATTTTGTTGTTGATTCCTCTTTTCAAGTCAACCAAGATGCACCACTCTAAAGAATGCTTTCTTTTCTTAATATCATAGGGAAATAACTGTAGATTTCTGATTTTTCCCCCCTCTCTCATCCTTTATTTTGTACATGAGATAAGTAATAAGTTATGCTACTTCCCATCAGTGTAATAGAGTCTGAGAAGGTGACGTGGAAAAAGACACCCCAGCTTTGACTCTGCTGACAGGCAATTTTACTCATTCCAAGCATAAGCTTAGTATCCAAATCCTCCTTCTGATGTACAGTGGGTTTGTGTTCGTCCAAAGCACTCAGTTTAAAATAGTTTTTTCCAACAAGAAACAGATTTTTTCTTCTGTTCTGTGATACTATCTGATGAATTTGAGACTTAGACTCACCAGAAGATTACCTTTAGCTCTGCAGCTGTTTGCAGTTCTGTAGTTTGTCACCGGACTCACAGTTTTGGACAGTGCTACAAAATCAGTGATGCGTTACCTAAGGATTCTGCTGGCAAAGGGATGATCCTGAGCTGAGGATGCTGGGATGGGGCTTGCCGGAATTTGCATTTCTGCCACCAGATCCCTATATAGTCTTCATCAAATTTACATGAACTATTTCCTTTTTCTCACATTTTTTTAGTATTAGTTGATCTTGTTCTGCTTCTATTGTAAGGCTGTTGGAGAAAAAGTTGCTTACTCCTCTGTGAGTGCCTTAAACATACAAGCCTTAGCTGTGGCTTCTGCATGCTACAGAATACACATCATAGCTTCAGATTTGCCTTTAGTATTTCTCCTAAAATGCCTTGGTCACTTACAACTAAAGCTCCCGGTAAATCATTAAAAAACTGAAGGCCAAAGTGGCCTGAACTTCTGTCTTGGACACCCCAACAGGGGAAAAAAAAACCCCAAACACAGATTATGGAAGCTTTGATAGACTGAAGTAACAGCATAAAATGTTGGGCAAGGTGGGAGACAACACAGAGAAAGTGGGAGACATTGGTCAAGTTGCTCTGGAAGATGCCTGGAAGTCTGGCCTTACTGGGCGGTCTTGCCAGCTCTGTGGTCTCAGTGGGGTCTCACCCTCCCACCAGAAACAGACCTGGAGCAGAACCTGGAATTACTTGAGGCCCAGACTCAATTTTGCAGACTGTTCAATTTTCATTGTCCTCACTTCATCTCCAGGTGCAGGGGGAATAGTGTACCAGGCAATGTGTGTAGCTCATGGCTGCTGTTGAATGCAAATTGCTCCTATAATACAGGGCATCCCTCTGCCAACCTGCCTCCTCCAGAGTCCTCTCCTGTACTACTAATGCATCATGTTACTTGGTTAATTCAGACAGCAAGGTACCAACCCTCCCCCATTATGCACATCAGAGCTGTTATTACTTCCTCAGAGACAGCCCATTGCTTTGGGGCAGATAAACTCTTTAAGGCAAATATATGGGACCAAATCCATCCCTGGTGTAATTCCATTGAAGTCACTGGGGTTTTACACCTGAGAGAGATGTGAAGCTTTTTGCATAAAGGCAGCATTTTTTCCATCTTCCTTTCATTTACCGCTCTCTGAATTTGAAATGAGCCCCTCTGCTCATGACTTATTTATGTTGAACCATACGTTTAAACTCTAGGGTTTCTTTTTTTAAACATGACGTCCTTTTACACCATTATTCCTACTGGAAATACTCAAATGATTAGCCAGCAAAAGGAAAATTTTGTGGGACAGCATCAGCTAGCATTCTCCTTTCTTCCACTGAAACACAATAAAGGGACTGCACAGTTTGGATTTCTTTTTATTCCTTACCTCTCCAAGGAGGAAACTTTCACCATTAATGAGGAGGCTGTTTTACATTAAAAGGGAACAGCACCCTGCAAAGCTGTCCTCAAAACCTGAAACACAGATTTGTCTCAGCATCACTGAAATGCCCTCAGCTGATCTGAGTGTATTTCTCTTAGTCGAGTGGATTTTGCAGGTAAGGCAAGTGGTTGCGGAGATACAAATACAGGTTCAAAAGCAGCCTTTATGCTTCCTGTTATCTATGAACTTGGAAAGTGGGGTCTTTCATCCTCTTTTCCTTCCATCCAAACTCACATAGATATTAGCTTGCAGAGGAGTACTTCTCTTCAACAGAAGGACCCAAATAAATATTGAAGAGAAGTGAAGATTGGGGGATGTGTATGAATACAAAGAAAGGCTTCTAGTTACAGGTGCATGGTTTGCATGGATGTGATCTCCCTGATCTGCATGCAAAGTCCAATTTCAGTGAACTTCTCCAACCAAGCAGAATCCCATAATTTCACCCACCAATCCTCCCCTCTCAGGAGTCAGCTCATTATGAAGGGGTTTTTTTGTGCTGTTTTTACAATTTGGGCAAAACTGTTTCAGGAAGTAAAAAGAAATTCCAGCATTTAACTACACTCCACAGTAATATGAAATACAGTGGTTTTGTTTGGCTGGGAGTGTCCCAAAGGTACTATTTGCCTCAACACCTTCTTCTAAAGAGGTATCTCCCAAAAAGGATCAGAGCAAAACTGCTCAAGACAGGTGTCTGTACTACCTTCTATAAAATGGCCCAGACTCTGCTGTGTTACAGTAATTCCTGGTCTGGATGTTAACATATGTTACTTGTGTGTCATATGGATCTTCAGAGTCTTCCAGGCATCTCTTAAATGATGGTGTGTGCCCTAGGAATGTCATACCATAGGAGCACAAGTTGTCTGCTTCTTGGCGGCTCTCACAAAAGAGAAATAACAATGAAAAAGGTGTTTTTCTGAACAAATCAACAAGTGTTGCTGTAGACAGCATGGCAGGAACGAGTTCCCAAGATGTATAAGCCAGGATGAAGGCTTACCAAATACATTCAGAGGTTTAGCAGTGAGGTGATGCGTTTTAATGGAAAGGTGGTATAGACAAGAGCAGAAACTTGGACAACCAGGTGGAATAAGACTTGGGAAATAAGTCAAATAGGAAGACAGATTTATATAGAAGTATTTTGACCAAAGCTGGAAGCTTGGTAACTTCTGTGTCAGGTTTTTACTACCACTACTCAGCAAAGCTCATTTGGATGCTGAGCAGAGAAATAATCTAACCCAGTGTAGTCTCCACAATATATATGCTTACATGTGTGCTCTTTGTCTCAACATCTTGTATTATCAGAGGAAAGAAACAGATGTTTTGAGGACCTGACTCATCTCATCCCAATTTAGCTAAAATAGGAGGAGAGGGTTCATGACCTAAACACACCTGTTTCCATTACGAGAACAGCGAGCCTGGGCAGCCGCCTTGGATCAGGTGTCTCAGCTGAGAACATCCTTTTCCAGACTTGCATTACAAAATTTTCTTTCCTTTATTCAATGAAATTTGTGGAGAAAATCAGGTTACAAGTATCTTGGCTCGTGCCATAGGCCACTGTGGCTGGTCTAAATGTGTGGGATGCGTACTTTAAATAATGATGTTTGTATTTACACATGACTCTGGGAAATAGCTTTATCTTATCCTTTAAATGTCTCTCTCTATAAGAAGCTGCGTCTTCGCTGACAAAGAGAAGATTTAGTGGGTGTTTAGTGTAACTGATTATCTGCTGATTCAATCAATTATGTGAACCTGGAGCCAAAGAGAACATTATGTGGCTTTATGCTGGTATTGCAGCTGCTCTGTTGCTTGACCCTGTGACATGTTTGCTGTCTGGTGTAAATATTTGCATCTGTCAGAGAAACCCAGCCTGTCCCCTACTGCCAAATTGTTCTGCTACAGAGACTGAAATCCTCCTTATTAGTTTGCATAAGGGCAAGTACATCCTTTTCAGAATTCAGGTGGAATACACTTAGGATGGCAAAAGAATTCTTTGAAAAAATATACGCTGGGTCAGCCTGCAACACAGCTGAAAAGCTTTCCAAGGTGGAGCCTATTCAAAGCCTGCTCTTCCCTTTAGTGGCTTTTCTGTTCTGTCCTTACACAGTTACCTTTTGTACTGAAGTTGTTTTCCCAGTTGCATGGATGTAAAAGCAAAGAAAATGAGGCTGACAGTGATCCTGTGCGGAGTAAATTGCAGAGGCAGGTATCGATGAGGAAAATGACAAGCAGTTCTGCATTGGAAAGACCTTGGAAAGTGAAATTCCTTCTCTGCAGCAGATACTTCTCTCCACACAGAACAAAGCACAACCACACAGGGGATCCAACAAACTGCTTCAGTTACGGTGATCTCTCACATGTGACGACTGACACTGAGACTTGAGCACAGCAATTCTTGGTGCGTTTCACTTCAGCTGCCTGGAGAGGGGGAGAGAAATATTCCTATATACACTACCCTATATGCTTGCTTCAGGCTCTCTACCACACACCAAACAAAAACATGACCAAATGCACTTCCTGCTGGAGACCTGCTAACATCTGAAAGCTGGGTTTGGAAGGACCACATCTTGGCTGTCCCTTCCAGCTTACCCTGAGTGGCTGAGGATAAGGATGACCTCATTTGCCTGATGCCTGAAGAGCAAGGGAGATCACAGGAGTCACTGCTCTGTCCCAGATGTCCCTCCCAGCACCTCTGAGGCTCTCTGATGCTCAGGTGGTTGCTCCATAGCCCTCTCTCCTGACAGCAGAGAGGAGGTGGCATTGGTGCAGTCCTTGGCAGGAGGTGAAGTGTAGCCTTCAGGTCACCCAGCCACGGGAGGACCTCCTCAGGCCTGCAGTCACATTGGAGGCACAGCCTTTAGGAAGCAATGTCTCTGCTTTTCTAATCAGAAACAACAGCCTCCAGGGATGACATTTCCAAAGCTCTGATTCACTGGCAAAATCATAGCAGTTCATCAAACTTGTTTGGAAGAAGCAGCCGTGTCTGGTAGAGATGTGATGTGTGGACTCAGTGTACCTTTGGGTCTGACCAGGCAGAGTGGGCTGGAGTGGGACTTGTGCTGTGGGCTGACACAGGACAGCTGGCAATTTTGGCAGCTTATTGCTGAAAAAGGGCTTATCTGTTTGTCTCTTGGTTCCTCCATTCTCTCTGTCTGTCTGCCCTTGTAGTATCTCAGGCTGTAAATCCTTTAAATGAGGAAACACTTCAAATAAAAAGTATCTTTCTAGTGTCGGAGCAGTATGGCAGCTGCTCTATGCCAGCTGCTCCTAAATACTGCAATAACACAGATAAATAATTGAAGCATGGGGTCACTCTGATATAAATGGGAGCCAAAATCAACCTCTATCTTAGCCCTGTGTATTAACTGGCTTCACTTCTAAATTACCCTGAGGACACTGAGAGGGAGAAAAAGACAAAACCACAGTACAACTGTTATAATAAAGTTGTTTTACTGTAAGGACATAACACATTACTTGTCACAGGCTGGAAAGAAGGGGTCATTCTGTGTTTAGAATTGAATTTTTAACGCTCACAAGCTGACAAGCATAGGTAAATGCTGAAGAATGTCACACGGCAAGCACAGCCTGGAAACTGACTCCTTTTGGGCAATGTAAGAAAGCATCTAAAAAACCTTAGCCCATTAGATTTGGATATTCTTAATTTCTAAGTACTAGGGGGTGAGAAATAGGAAATTATAAATTAAAAAGACATCTTTTTACGTTAAACAATCCCTTGAAAAAGTCCTTTGTTTTCCTTTTTTTCTTCTTTTTTTCTTTTTGGAAAAGCCTCTTCTGTGGGAACAAAATTATTGCTCAAAAAGTTTTTCTGTGTGGGCAACTAATTGTTCCAAGAGACTTGGAGCTCTTTGAGTGAAAAGAGGTGACATTCTTGAAAGCTTTGGGGTGAGAGCCTGGGATATTTTCCTGGAGCCCCATGTAATCAGGAGGACCCTGTAGATGTTAATAATGCAAATTATTAATGCTGTCAGCTGAAAAAAGAGGCCCAAGGTCCACCCAAGAAGACCCTGCAGTCTTACAAGGGTGATGCTGTTTCTCCTCTTCTAGCAGTCACTTCTGGACTGCAGAGACTGCCCCGATTGCACAGAACATAACAGTGGAGTGATATATGCCGTGGGCTAAAAGCAGAGCAGCTTGTCTGGAAATACGGCTGAGATACACATGTGCTTTCAGCACTTGAAAGAAAGATTCGGTTATTTTTTCTGAGAAGCTCTTGATCGAGAAGGGATGATTCTTTCTCTCCTTTCTGTCATGAGATGTGGCTGGATGATCAAGCTCTCTCCTTTCTGGCCTTAAAATCCTCAAATGTACGTGGACTCCTGATAGGAGAGACATTTCTCCATTCTCCCACTGCTACAAGGAGGCTCCAGGCGCAAACTCTCTTTTGCATTGCTAAGGCATTGTTTGTGAGACTCACATGTAATTAATTTGAAAGTGTTCATTGAAATTCTCTGCCATAGCTAGATTTGGAATCCAGATGGTTCTGGTGTAACATGGTGGAAAATAAAAGAGAAATTTTTTACCTATAACTCCCATTTAACCAATGAACCCATGCTGATATGTCAATTAGTTGAAATTGTGTTAAATATCTGAGTGCATTACTAGATAGCTGGGTTTACCTGTGAATTCAGGTCTACCAGTAGGTTTTTCTACACAGCTTCCAGTTCCAGTTTAGCTATGTAGCCATTGACCCTCTCTGAGGTCTTTTCACCTCCAGGTTGGTCTAACAGCCCTGTGATCTATCTGAAAGGGGTTCTGCTGGTATGTCCAAAGGGGTCCCTGTCCCAGTTGCCCTCCCTGCTCTTCTCCAAACATCTGTGGTCTCTGTAGCTAGTTTGATTGGATGGGAGAAGCAAGAAAAGCTGAAACTGCCACTGAGGAACAAACACCCACCATGGGAAGCTGCTCTGGCTAAATGAGTGAAAACCACAGGAAGGAGCCCTGGAGAGCAATTAAAGTCCATCTGCAGATGTTCGGCACTCAATTTCTTAATTACAGAAGTAATGACAAAGGGTCACTTAAGGAAACATAATCTCTCTATATGATAAGATCTGTCTTGTCCACTTTTTCAGGGAAAACATTGCCTTGACCACATAATCCATTTCACAGGGGTCTTCTGTCTTTTAACAGGAACTAATCTGGAAAACCTGAGTGAAATGTGTAACTGCGACATCAGCTGCAGCACATGCCCCTGTAAAACCCTTCAGGACTGCCAAGAGAAGGATGAGAGAGAAAAGGGATGGGAGTGGGAGGGAACAAGAAGATGGGATCCCTCTCACATGAGGTGGGTCCTATATGCAGGACCAGATGCAGACCACAGTTCCAGACTGGAGATGCACAGTGCTGGTTTCAACTCCTTCGACTCAAAAACCCGAAGGGTACAACCTCACGTTCCCCCACTATCAACATGGTGCACACAGGGAACCTTGTGCTGCTGTGTGCAGCTGTTTTCTATTGCTTTTAACCTGGCAGTATGAAGGCGTGCTGCAAACAGACACCTTCATCTGGCTCCCATTTCAGATTTTGCTTGTTTCCCTTGCACCTTAAACTCTGATTGCATCCTTTCACTTGCATTTTGAGGGTCTTCACAGAGTCAACTTTGATATTTAAATAATTTTACAGCTTCCATATCAGGGCTCTGCAGCCTTTGCAGAAAAAATCTATATCCTAGTGAGGAAATAAACAGTGAGTTACAAGCTGTTCAGAGAGGAGGGAAGATGTGGCATTTATTTGCCTGTAACACATTATCTGCCTAATTACCTCATATTCTAGGACATCCTTAATGTTTTACAAGAGAAGCACAAAGAAATAAAGGTACAAAGCATGCTCCTACAGCTTAAGTTTCCCTGCTAATAAACACCTATATCTTCTCTGAGTTGATTTATGTAGCTCCGAATATTTTGTATGAAGTGTCTATTCAAGTTTTCCTTTAATTCACGACATGATAAATGCAGCTTTGTTTGCAAAGTTAAGAGAATGGCATATAGCGTTTGGTAAATGGGGCTTTAAAAACTATAAAAGCGTGAAGAAAAACCTGTTTCCAGTGAAAAGACTCCTAGGTCATAGGAAATAACTCCAGCAGAACCCATATACATTAGCTCTTAGTTCCTGTCTTCCCTCTAAATGTTGGACATTGAAGAGTCTAATCCCTCAGAAAAATCTAATATTATTTAAAGGCCAGAGCTGACAGAGAAGCCACTGCACCCTGTGGTAAATTGCTCCAGTAACTAATGATTTTTGTTAAAAATATGCATTTCTATTTATACTACAAGCCTCAGCTTTCAGCCCCTGGATATTGTTACAGCATTTTCTGCTAAATCAAAAAAGCTCTTGAATAAAATTACTTACATTAACTGAATTCTTCAAGATGATCTAAGAGATAAATCATGTTCTGTTGATGATTAAAAGTCTACAAAGAGAAGAAAATAGCAAATAACATGTTTGAAATTCAGTTTGGTCAAAGTTCTCTGAAAACTGAACCACTTTACACAGGGATGTACTCTCCATGCAGTTCCTATTGGATGTATGCTCATGACATTGTATACTCTAAGCCTCAGCAACAGACTCCTCTAAAGAGCCTGTATTTTAGATTAAATACATTCAGCTCTGCCTTTTGCAACTCTGTTCATTCAGCAGAGATTTCTTGCCACCTGAGGTTGCAAGATGGGATTTTGGTTCTTTTGGTGAAGGATCTCAGCTGTTTTGATACGTAACAAAATGATTAAGTCACCAATATTTGCCGATGGTTGCAGCAGTGTTGGAGACATGCTGCAGTTCCCTCTTCCTTTAATGGAAATTACCTGTGGCACCTCTGTCCCACAGAGCAGTGATGGCAAATGCTGACTGCGCAAAAGCAACTGTTGTTCCCATCGGATTCATAGTTCAAAGATAAACCAACGTGGATGTAAAAATGTCATATTGCAGCCCATTCTTTGGTTTATTTAATTTTTTTTTTCTTTTGTGAGGTTAGCAGTCAGAATGAAATTGCTTTTTATAGCTGCAGTTAATCACATTTATTACTGTAATAGCTGGAGACCAACATGATCCTACAACCCAACACAGTTTTACTGTGACTGTATATGGAGAAGACATATTTGTTAAAGGTCATCTGTATTTTATGACAGAATTTACAACCTAAGCCAAGGAGACAGACATCGCTGTGAGCCTGGGGCTCCTCTGATGGCTGAAGTTGCCTGCATCCCCATCCAGGCTCTCACCAAGCAATAAGGCAACCTGCTGCAGTGACCAGCAGCACCACACACTTCAGCACAACCCCAGTGCAGGAGCTGGCTGGTGGCATGGAGATTATGGCTGCATGTGACAGAGAAAAGCTTTTGTTTCCTTCCTTGTGTATGAAGACTTCCAGTTTGGTGACTGGAACCCCAATCCACCCAAGACGGTGGTAGCTGCCACCATCTTCAGTCTGCAGTTTTAGCTTTGCAAAAGGATTTACTTAAAATGCAGTTGCTGTGGCTGTGGCCAGTGAAAGACATTCGTATCTGCTTGCGTGTTGAGCTTGAGGTTTTGATCTGCTTTAGTGCACCTGCTTGTCCTCCCCATGGGAAAAATCAGCTAATCCCCATGACTAAAATCAGCTCTTTATTTCATAAAAAAACAGGTGTTGCTGGTTGGAGGTTATGGCTACTCTGCTGTAAAAGGTGTAACTATGGATCAATTTCCAAGTTTGTCTGGCTTGATGCTAATCAGTTTTGTATGGATAATGATGAAATTGTGGGATCTCATGGGAGCCATATATCCCTCCCAGAGGAGACCTGGTAGGTATTTATTCAGCCAGTCTTGCTGATATAATCTTTCATCTGTACATAGTTTAAGTTTTCTCAGGTAATTTTTTGATAATTTCTGCCCTCCTAGGAAAACCTGTACTGCTCAGTTGATGCTCTCAGGATTGAAATCCATGTGCAGCAACTAATAATCTTTGCCTACTTTTCCAATCCTTTTTGGGGTGCTAGCATGCCCTCAATACATCACTACTGATCAGGCTCAGTGACCAAAACCAGAAAGACAGCAGAAGGTATCTGCATGCAGAGCACTTGCTCGTACCTATATCAAGCCTGAGCAGATGCTGATCTGATAGTGAACCTGCTATATAGTGTCTATAAACCATACACCCTGGAGCAGGCTGCCCTGGTGAGGTCTGACAGACCTCAGTTCTTGTATTATTTTAGCTTACAAACTGCTTATTCCACTGCTGTTCCTAGAGGAAAAATACCCTTTTTCATTTTTAATGTGTTATTACAGTGTTCAATGTCAGCTTCATCTTCACTGTAGTTCTCATAATTGCTGCAGGGAACTCATCAGACTGTTGTGTTCTGCTTTTACGTGATAAGGGCTCCTCTGCTCATCACCTTGGTAGTGAGCATCACAGGGGATAAGGGGAGTTGAGTTTCTGGGTTAGCCTATTCTTGTGTTTTGGACAAATCTTAGTAAGTATTTCTCCATGTGCACTGTTGAAAAGACTTCCTATACCTTGTATTTCCAAGAAATCCAACCAGATCCATCACTTTGTGCTGTAGTGACTTGACTGTTGAGGACCTAACATGGAACCCTTTTTGAACAGCCTATGTTATTGTGGCTTTGTCTCATCATGCCAAGGAGCTCTGGGTTTAGTGGATGCTGTGATATAACCACATCTCCAAAAACCTGCTATGAGTCTGCTGGTATTAGCTGTCCTAGATAGCAAACATGCTGCACTGGCATATGGTAGCAAGCCCTCCACACCATACCCCATACGCTCTGATTCTTGCCCTGCTATTGACCCAACATCGCACATCAGTAATCACAGTATTAAATACAGCTTCCTGCAACAAATCCTGGGAGATTTCTGTGAGAGATTTTGCTGTTGCCTCAAGAAACTCTCTTGTTCTTTGGCTTTTAATACAGTAATTAGAAAAAAAAATTGAATGAGTAATATTAAGCAGCTCAATCACGCACTTGAAAGTCAGGAAATGCTTCAAGCTTCCTTGGGCAACTGCAGCAACTAACCTACGCAGTTGTGTCCTGCTGTCACCCTGCCCTGACAGCATATGCTCCTGCTCCCACTCCTCTGGCTATCTCTCCCTCCCTTAGTTTCAGCCATGCTCCACTGATGGTGATTCCCCATTCCCCCTAACTCTCCCTCAATATTTGTCTTTCCAGATCTCTGGTTTCTTCTCTTGTTTGGGTCTTTTAAAAATACTCTTTCTCCAGCTAGACAAATTTGTGTCTTCTATATCTTTTCCTTGGTGGCTCCAGAAATAGTGTGGCCAGCAGGACTAAGGAAGTTTTTGTCCCCCTGTACTGGGCACTAGTGAGGCTGCACCTCGAATGCTGGTTTCAGTTTTGGGCTCCTCACTACAGGAAGGACATTGAGGGGCTGGAGTGTGTCCAAAGAAGAGCAACAAAGCTAGTGAAGGGTCTAGAGAACAAGTCCTGTGAGGAGCAGCTGAGGGAACTGGGGTTGTTTAGCTTGGAGAAAAGGAGGCTCAGGGGAGACCTTCTTGCTCTCTACAACTCCCTGAGAGGAGGTTGTAGCGAGGTGGGAGTCAGACTATACTCCCAAGTAACAAGTGATAGGACAAGAGGAAATAGCTTTAAATTGTTCCATGGGAGGTTTAGGTTGGATATTAAGAAAAAAATTCTTCACCAAAAGCATGTCAAGCATTGGAACAGGCTGCCCAGGGAAGCAGTGGCATCGCCATTCCTGGGGGTATTTAAAAGACATGGTGCTGAGGGACACGGTTTAGTGTTGGACTTGGCAGTGCTGGATTAACAGTTGGACTCGATGATCTTTTCCAGCATAAGCGATTCCATGATTCTATGACTCCAGGGTTTCCCCAAATCCTCAGTTAATCCCAGCTCTCTCTGTCCCCATGCACCTCCTCTTTCCACCTTCTCTAGGTTGTCCTCTCCCTCTAGGCTTCCTTTCCTTCTCCATTTCTTGCCCTTGCTATTGTCAAATCCCAGTTACAAGGAGCACATGGGAGTAATCACTACAGGAGGAACCTTTCCAAGCAGGAAGAACCATGGTTCCTTACTCAAAGATGACAGTATATGTGCAGTCTGGTGAACTTTAAGAGATATTACAAGTTCAAGCACCCTATTTGGGGCGAAAGAATTAGATAATCATATCTTGTCTTTACCAAAGAAACACAAATTCTAATTTTTTTTTGGCAAAGATTCACAACTTAACTGCATGGGCAGATTTCCATGGAATAGCAAAACTCTATAGTGTGATTATGGTGCACAGCCCATGCTTAAATTTCAAGAGGTTGCTGCATGGCCTGAGGTTTGAACAGTTTTACAGGTTACGGGAATATTGAAAAATGCCTTCACTACACCCCCCTCACTGCCCTCCCTTCTTACTCGCATAAACAGCTCTAACTTCTGCCTGAATTTAGGGGAAGGAGGGAATAATCAGCCTGAAGCAGACATTCAGAATGGAAATTTCAGCCTGAATTATTAAACCTGAGAAAATCATTAGCAATCTGGAAAGGGTTTTCCAGCTCCTGGGTTGGGGGGGGTGGGGAGGAGACACACCTTTAACAATGTATATCTCCATGGTGGTCCAACGCAAAAAATATTCCTGACCTGCAACTACCCCTTTATACCAAAAGTCTGCTGTTGGGTCTTCATTCACAAAATAGAGCAGCAGACTTTTACATGCTGTGTTTTACAGATTAACACAAATAGAAGTCTTTCTAAAGAGCAGGGATGTATTTTCTACTGCTGGGCTTTTCACACCAACAGTCATGTGGCCCCATATGCGAAGGGAATCCATTTGTATCAGCTACACTCTCTTTCCTGAATATGATCAAGTTTCATCTCTGTGCATTGCACCTTTTTTATATATTTTCAGCACTATGTTTAGCTCTGCATCAATTACACCATTTGCTTTCACATTCTTTTTATCCTCTTCTGGGACATGCATTTGTTCCAGCATTGCCCTGGTGATTTAGGACCACTTATTTTTTCCTTCTTGCGCACAGATTTGGCATCATAAATGGTGATTACTTTAGAGCCTTTTTCAACTCAAAACCCCCAGCCCAATATTTCATTTGAAATGAGCAGAAAAAGCTCTAGGACTCACATGTGAACACCATGCCTGAACAAAGTTCTGATTTGCAGATAGGAAAAGATGCTTTATCCTTGAACAGAGATGTGGAGTAATTAGAGCCAGCACCTTTGTAAAATAAAACCCAGATTAAAATAATTAGTCTCTAGTCCTGCCAGTATATTTTTCACAGTGGTAATCAAAGTGAATGTGGAGAGCACTCATTTCTGGATCCAGCACTGAATAATCAGATTAGTCTTCATAATGCAAATACCAGAGCAGATAGTAAAAAGGAGCACAAGATTGATATGTTTGGAAGCTGTGAGATGCACTCCTGATAGTCCGGAAGGCAAGATCAAAAGCATGGCTACAGAGCACTTCTCAGTGTTAGCAGACCATGTCTGTGTTAGACTGCAGTGCACTTTCAGACCTGTCTGCTTATTTCCCTGTGAACCCGCATTGATTTTCTTGCAGATTGCATTAGTTCTAGTCACAAAAGAAATTGTATCTGTCCTACAGCTAATGCAAACCTACAGCTAGCATTTTCCTCAAGGCTGCTTTTTCATGTCAGATGCAAGAAGTTGAATGTATCTGGGAGCGTGCATGGCCTTGTGGAAAGAACTTCCACGTTAAAGATACTGTAGAGGTGGTACCAGTTAGCACTGAGAGTACTATTAAGTCTAAGGTGCACTATAATAATTATTGTCTTCTCAAACTTAGTTGAATCTAGAAACTTCAGAAAGAAATATCCTTAAATTCTAATTCAATATGTAGATGAGTTTCATTGTCAAGTGTAATTTAAAAATAAATACATTTAAAAAGCCCCAGATACCTGTGGATCCTGTTGACATCTAGAGATAAAGTTCAGTAACTGGTAAACTGGGGTGAAGCAGTCTTGTCCAGCTGAGACAGGGTATCTCTTTGCAAAGCTGGTTAAACGACTCTTTCAGCCCTGAGCTCCTTTGCCATTATCTAGCTTACATTGTGTTATTCTATTGACAAGAGATATTTTTAATGAACTGTAGTCTTTCTTCCTCCTCCTCCTTTATTTCCTTTTTTGTCCCTCCTCTCTCTCTACTTGACCTTTTTCTTTTTTTTTTTTTTTCCTTCTTTCTATTTCATTCTTTCCCCAGGACTTGAACTGCTTTGCAATTAAGTTTCAACAGATCTGTGATTACTCTATAAATAACCAGGTGACTGATCTCTCAGAAATGAAGACTGTGCCTTCCCCTGCTCCCTTCAGGTGCTCATGATGTTCGAGGGAAAGGGGTTAATACACTGCTGTTCCCATCACCTCCACACTTTAATGTGTTTTGCTTATGGGAAGTGTCCCGCTGAAGCAAGGTGTTGGGTTTTTCTCAGAAAATTCCTAACCCTCCTTTGCGCAGGGGTCTATGTTACTGTAAGGGGCTGAGCTCAGCTCAAGGGTCTGTCAGAGCAGCATATGGAAATCTCTCCCAGGTGAAGTCTGTGAAGGGCTGGGGACTCAACAAACACATCCAAGGCAGTGGAGCTGGGATCCAAGGCTGAAAGAGCTGGGATTCTTAAAAGCAGGACAAACATTGGGAGAAAAGAAAGAGTTTCTCATTTTCCATATGGGAAGGGCTATGGCTAACACTAAACTGCTTGTATAACATCATGATACAGCTGAGATGCAAATTTTTATCTTCTGACTAGTAGTCTTGCTTTTTGTCTCAGCAGTAAAGGTGGAGAGTTTTGTCTAAACGTTGACACCATCATGTTGAAAGGCCCCATCATCTCCCTTTATATCCAACTCATCCCAAGGGTAAGCTGTTGGGTCTCATTCCTTCCATCGACTCTGAGAAGGGGTCGAGTGGCAGGCTCAGAGATAGGTGCTAACATCTATGTTACAGGGCTCTAAAATTAGTTGAGAATATTACTTGCCTAAAAGTCTCTGAAAGCTGTGAAGAGGGGGATTTTAGGCTCATTGCTGTATCCTAAAGGTCTGATCAGGGCTGAAGACTGAGAGGTACAGAAGGATATTTAATCAGCTGAGGTTGAGCAAGTGATGCCAATTCTAAGCAGAGCAGAATAATTCCTTGTCCAGCAAATAGAAGCTTGCAATACCTGACTAGCTCTCATGGGAGGGAACAACAACACAATCATGATTCAACTCCAGGATAAACAAGGAAATTCAAATCTAAGTCTGGCATAAGATCCATAAATCAACCTGTGATGCCAAAGTATTATGGCAAATAATATTTCATCTCCTGTACTGTTCTGACAGCTGTGCAACTGCTTACAATGAAGAGAGTGTCACACACAACTTTGACAAGTCTCACTCTTTTCCGTTTGAATCTAAATATCGCTCCAATGTGGGATTTGGCTTAAAGTTGCAAAATGTGCAAGTTAAAAGAGGGAAGATATTTTTCCTAAAAGATAAATACAACACAAGGAAAATGGCATGCAACCTAATGAAGTAATTTAAATGCAAATGAATAAAAAGGTATGCAAAAATTGCTGGGAGTTTTTTAAAAGAAGAAAAGTTTGCCATTCATCGAAATATTGTGATGTGATTTCAGAGTAAGCCTCTCTGATGCCAAATTTCAGACCAGAGGGGTTTGTGTGTCTGTGATTTTGGGGTCTATTTTAAGGCTGAGATGTCAACTGCCTCAGAACAGGGGGTGTAGAGGGAGTTGGCTGACAGCCTTAAGGACAGCAGTGGGAATAGCAACTCAGTAATTGATTTGAGATGAAATATTCATATAATCCCCAGGGAAGAGGCAGCCCAATACCCTTCTCAGCCCATATCACAGATGTCATCATGAAAGCTGGCGTTGCTCAATACACACTTTGGTTTGATGGGCATAGGGCCCCCATCATTTTTTTTTGGTTGGATTTTACCAGATTATTCTTTTTTCCTCCTTATAATCCAGAAGACTCTTCAGTGTTGTGGCATGATCTGGGGAGTTCTGGTTCAGAAGGACTGGCTTCATTCCCACTGGGAAAAAAATGGCATCCTGTAAACACAGATGAATTGTGGCAACTCCTCTGCTCGGCAATCAGGAGGTGGCATTAGGCTACAATCAGAATAAAAAAATAAAGGAACATTAAGATTGTGGCTGTACTTTACAGACATACACATTGCACCACAGGTCTGGAAGTGCATCAGTGACACATCTCAACAGGAGAATAGTAAAGAAGTTCCTTTGTATCCCATTACAGAGGTTCCCTAGCCCAGTTTAAAGACAATGTTGTGAATTTTAAGGAGGCTGGGGAGAGGATAAGGCTGCTGTGATCTTGAAAACAAGCTAATAGCCCTCTAGTGTGATAGGAAATGGGATACACGTCATGTCCAGAATGGCCACTTGGATCATGGTAAATTGGTAATTTTTAATAATTGCTGAGCCTTACATACTGTGCAGTGAGTCTCCCTCAGTAGCATGGATTTGTGGAAGGGGGAAGGGAAGCTTCGTTTTCTCTGAGGTATAGCTGGAGCCTCCATCGTAAGCTGCTGGGAGCTCTGCTGCCGCTGAATTCGACAAAAGATGCTGGATGCTGGTGTTGCCCCTAACAACCGTTGCTAAGAGACTTCTGCTGGCATACAGAAGGATTGAAATCGCTGCAGATTATGGCCCTATTTATCATAGTTGTATGAATAGTCTTGTTAAGGGAATGCATGACATATAAATTTAGCGTTCACATGATAGAAATGTAACACACACGTCGCAAGAGAAGACTGTTGTAGCAGGATATTTGCTGGCTTATAAATAGTCATCTCAGCCCGTACTTCCCTCTTACTGCTTTCGTGGTTTCTCATTAAAACTTTCGGGAGAGTCTATGAATTATAAAGCAGTGACTAACTGCTTAACAAATTGGCTTTTTATAGAAGAGTCTAGCAGGAGCATGGGGATGAAAAGCACTGCCAGTGTCAGTGTAACATTATTATTAGGTAGCAGCAAGTGACGTATCATGTTGGCCCAATTCTGCTGCCAATTGCTGCAGCTTGGGAGGGGAGCAAGTCCCTCAGCATCACCATCTGATCTGGAGGATCCAGCCTCTGCCAGCCTGAATTGTAACTGGCCACAAAATGAATGGCTTCTTTTCATCATTAGATCACTTTATTAGTAAATTACTGTGGCTCTTCTGATATAATTCACTTCCTGGGGTGAAAAGGGTTTATGCCAATACTTGTTTTGTGTTTAATGGATTCATTATGCTTTTCATCATAAAATTCATCAATGTTAATTGAATGGATTAGCTAAATGTAATTAGAAGAGGGATATGTAAGGGGGAGGGAATGTGTCTCTATGTCTCTACTTTCTCCTACCGCTCTTTGCTTTAACTATTGCCTGAATGTTAATTCCCCTCTTCCTATTACCCTTTCCAATTTGGCTAATCAATATAATCTCTGCAGTCATGTCAGGGCTCATATGGTGCATTTATTTGCAGGTTAATTCAGGAACCAAAAAAAACATTATTGACCTTTTAGGGACAGTGATTTTCTTTTACGGTGGTGAGGTGAGTGTTTCCCCAGATGTTCTATTGTGTAGCAGAGTTTCTTGACTAGAAAATTATGTCAATTTGTCAAAATGATCATGCAACCCAATTACTTCCTTCTTAGGGAATCATTCCCTTCTTAGGGAGTAATGGTTTTTAGCACACCTGATAATCACTTCCAGCCCTTGGTGGGGGTTGTTCAGGGACAGAGTGCCAAGTACAGTCGCTGAGTGGTCTGGCTTTGGCCGGCTATAAGTAAATTAAACAGTGATTAGGTTTCTGTAGCCACTTTTGCTCCAGATAAGATAACTGAAGCTGCAGTAGCTGCCTCAGGGCGAAATGTCATACCTGCCTCACCATTTTCTTCATGTCAAGGATGCGTTTATGTCACATCTTTATAGGTCAATAAACAGCTACAAGGGAATTTCAGCTGTGGGATGTTAAAGTAATGGAGCTTCCATCCTCACAGAACATTAATGCTTCTAAATAGGCTAAACCTGGTGGTTTCAAATCTCAATTACATTTACTCGAAGATAGGAAGGTGGATATCAGATCAATTCTTGCAAGGCAGAGAACACAGAACAGAAGACCCTTGGGCTAAGTTCAGTAATGAAATTAAGTGCTTAAAATGTGTTTTGACTGCCAAAGCAGTGAGACCTTTGCGATAGGAGTGTTAAGATGCCTCCAAACTTAAAGTCTTTAAAGCTCAACTCTGCGGGGATTTCATGACCAGACTGCTCAGGGAAGTGGTGGAGTCACCATCCCCAGAGGTATTTAAAAGATGTGTAGATGTGGTTTAGTAGTGGACTTGGATAACAAGGTTAATGGTTGGACTCAATAACCTTCAAGGTCTTTTCCAACATAAATGATTCTATGATGCTATGTGGACTAAGCTTTGAAGCAAGTCCTGTGTCAGGTTAGTGTGTGTTTCAGCAGGCAGGGCAGCCAGGAGAGGCTGAGCCAGCATCCGTGTCCTCAGGAGACACAGCATCCTTGTGTTGGGTGAGGGTGCCTGGGCTACAAGGCCATTTTAGGGGAACGTCAAATCCCTCTTGTCTGTCGATTTGGCTGGTGAGCTGGCATGTGTCACAGGAGTGGTTACAGGCAGTGGCAGAGCTGTCCGTGCTGTGCAAGGCTGTGGAGCATGTCTACACAGCAACTTTCTCTCCACGCTGGTGGGTGATAGTGGGATCTAAAGAGGAAAGCAGAACCAGCCTGGATTCCTCAGATGCACACAAAATACTACTTGAATAAAGAGGCTGTAGCTATTGCAGCAGAGAGGTGACATCCTGGCTCTGGTGGCTTTAGCTTGGCAATGTATTCTGTCCTTCTTTCATCCCTTCAAGTGAATATGAAGGGATGGCTGGGGAATAAGAGGTGGAGTTTTTTTACAAGGAAGTATTAACATGCACCTTTATTTGATTTCAAATACCTATTTATAACCATTTCCATTTTCCACCTTCACAATAGTTATTCATGTTCTTTTCTATAGAAAGCATGAGAGTGATGTTTTGTGTAAGAACAACTCCACTGTGGGCAATCAGGAGCATTTTTATTGTTAGAGCCAGGAAATAATAATCTTATGGAAAAAGAGACCTGGTACCATAGTCTTCCTTCTAATATCCTGCCAGTTCTGGTGAGAAGCTCTGTTTTCAGCCATCCGTGTTACACGGGCTCTGCAAACACCCCAAGGTGTGTTTGGGAGGAGTATCTCCATCTGGGAGACGGGGCAGACAACCATCCTCTGCAGAAGAGGGGCTCTCACCTTTGCAACTGAGAGCAGGAGAGGCACAGAGAAGGACGTAGTCAGACAATGCAGTTACTTAGGTTTGCTGGGGAGATCACAGGCATGCTGTGCACTACTGATTCCTACACGTGACATGTTTGGAAAGCCTGCCAACTTCACCCCAAGTCTTCCTGTGCTGAGATATGGTTGCTCCCTCCCCAGCTGATCAGGAAGGATGAAGCTGAAAGACAACACTAATTTGGGGAATAAGTCCAGTGGAAGGGTTAAACATTTTTCCATCTCACTTTTTCTGCTCCCTATAAGCTTGGCCTCTGTCCTGAAAGGGGGCTGCCTCTTCCTCACCAAGGAATATATCCCAAAATCTCACTGGAGCACATGTTATCATCATACAATGGACATCATCAGGGTCTGCATGCATACCCCTGCCTATGAGTCCCCATGTCCCTTGGCGACATGTCTCAGGCATGGAGGATGTGGAGGATGTGAAGGAAGGACGCTTTGAACCATCCGGAGAAAGATGCTTTTAACCATTAGGAGGAAGAGCCCGCAGAGGGAGCTGTGGCACATGCTTTCCCAGAGGGCTGCCCGTCTCTTTGAGCCAGGAGAGCACCCAGGTCCTCCCTTTACTGTTCCTGCAGAAGCGACAATGTGTCCTGCATCTGCAGCATTGCCTTCCCAGGGCAGAAAAGCCCTGGTCTGGTTGCTCTAGGATCCTGCTTTAGCAGGGGTTTGGTTTAGATGATCCTCAGAGGTCCCTTCCAATCCCTACCAGTCTGTCACTCTGTGAAAGTCCTCTGAAGAGCCTTGCTGCTGTGGCTGCAAGCATAGGCAGCATGGGCATGGGGACAGCCTGACTGGGGGGGACAGAGGGACTCAGGTGGGACACCCAGGGAGACAACAGGTAATGTCCCTTCTCAAAGGCAAGATTTGGCCTTGAGTTGTGGGTGCCACCTCATCTGCACTGCTTTATGGGGATTCTGTTATTTGCCTATGAAATAGGTGACTATAAAGTTAGGAGGGAATCTGGGATTAAAACACACAGACTTCTGCCTGGTGCCCTGTTGCGTGTGTCCATAGATAGTCTGTAGGTGCAGCTCTTGCAGTGCCTCCCAGCACTGATGGGTCCTTGTATTGCAGAGGGTAAATGAGGGGAGCACCATGGGTGACCTCAGAAGGTGGATTATGGCCAGCACATGCAAATGTGTATGTACAGCAGCGAGGAAGCTTTCTGACCGAGCTGAGATGGATGGCTTCACTCCCAAGCGCTCACTTCATCAGGCATAAAATCAGAAGAAGGTTATTTACCTTCTTCGAAAAGTGTGCTGAGGTTCTCTGTTGAAAAGAGCTGTGCAAGAGGTTGTTATTTATGTTCTGAATCTGTTTCTGGGAACTTTTAATTTAACATTTCATTGCTGATTTTCAGTAATAGACTTTTCTGGAGCCTGTCTTACAAGATCTGTTATTGGTGTTCACTGGATCAGATCGAAGAGAGAAATTGATGTCTTTTATCGCTTGGTCTATACATGGTTTGCTACTTGGGAATATAAAATATTCCATGCTTATTGAGAATCTGTATTATTGAGAATTGTATCAATGTTTGGTTTTGTGCTTATTGGCATTACATTTAGACTGGCTATTTGACTGCTCAGTTTTGTTTGGCCAAGCCTAACTTTGTTTCCAGGCCACAACAATCTCTTGCCCTGATAAAAGGTAAAGTGGGGAATTCCTATTTTAAACACAAAGTAATTATACTTTAATTTTTTTTTAGATATGCACATTGATGCTTACAAGCCTTGATATCTGCCTAGTCCACTGGGGAGTCATTTAGACTTTGAAGTGCAGAATTGTGTTCATATTTAATAACGAGTTCGTTTTAAAGTGAGGCGTAATGGAGGTTTCTTGATAATTATTCTGCCTCATTGATAAATATCCCAAACACACAAGAGTTTAAAATTATTTCACAGCTGATTTATATGCACAAAGCATAATTAGGATCATCTAATTTCCTTGCTACTTCGGTTCTCATTTGAATATAGAAAAATGTCACTTAGAAAAACTTTGGTACTTTGTTGTTTGACTGACACTGAAAAATCAAATATGAATTGCAAGCAAAAAAAAGCTTGTGTAAAGTGCTGCGCACTATTACTGAGTACTATTGAAATGTTGCTTTGAAGACAGAATTATAAATTGCCTCACGGGTGCTTTTAATGTACTCCCCGCTATACATTATCTGAGACCTTCACAAATGCCAGCTTTATAAACACCTCTATGAGAAGGGAAGATGCTATTACCATGGTTTTACAGATGAGGAGCTGCAGTACAAGAGAGTTTAAGGTCAAAAATGTCCACTCAATTTAGCTACATTATTGGAAACACTTAGAACTTGATTTTTCAAGGCACTGTGCAACACAATATATACTTGAAGCACTGCTAGGATGAACTTTCATGCTCAGTATTATGCCAGATCAAATTCCAGGATTTCCTCTTGATTTCAGCCTGGAGAAAGGGAAAGCACAAGGTGTGGGAGAGCTGCAGATTAAGTGAGGTGCCATGTGGGAAGCCAGTGGCAGAGGAAGGGGCAGAGCCCAGGTCTCCCCCAGGATGTTCAACAAGACCTAATTTGGAGTATTTAACAGTGATGAGAAGAGTGTGTCATGATCAGAAAAATGATGGTTGCATAAAATATAAGCTTCTGTAGAAAAAGGATGATGTTAACAGATTTTCACATTTGGGGGAAAAAAAAAGATGTAAATGATTGAAATATCCATTTGTGAAATTTTCAAATGAACAGTTTCTTTCCCATTGTGAATTGATTTTATGGTTGGAAATTTTTCTTAATTTCTAGTGAAGTTAAAATCCAAGATTATACTGAAATAGTGATTACTGCAGCTGGGGGAAGGAAGGAATTTTGAATTTGTTTGAATTACCAGTCAGCAATACTTTCCAGGAACTTGTCTCAACATACTAGTATAACATGGAAAAAAACCCTCCAAATTTTGAACTTGTGTGAGACAGGAGCCCTTGTTCTGCTGTTGATATCTGCCTGTACTTGTGTTAAGCCAAAACCATTTTTTTCCATGCTGTACTTCTCTGCCACACTCTTTGCACACTTCCCAGACTCAGTAGGTCTGTGGGTATCACCGTCCTAAATTACGCATCCATGATTCATCCTCAGCGATAGACCATCCTGCATCCTAAGTGAAACAAGAGTCCTTTGAGCAGAAAAAAAATGAAAATACATGATCATGTAATGAAAGGCTGTTTCATAATATATAAGTACCAGGTGTGGGATTGAGCCTGCCTAATTTAAGATCCCAGTTTGTATCCATAATTTAAGTGCCTAGCAACCAAGTCCTGGGAGGGAGGGCTGTAAATCCCTGCCTGATTGGCAGAGAGAGGTAGGTGCCTTTGGATGTCTCCAGAGGGAGATACAGGCTTCTGCAACCGGGTGCCTGTGATGGGCTGGCAGTGGAGCTGGCTCAGCCTCCTTTTTCTGTGTTTAATGTTTGATTTTCCTCTGGGTAGTTTGCTCTTCCGGGTCCCTGGCTGGGCGTCTGGTCTGGACATAGGTACAATGCTCCTGAAGATGCGGATGCCCAGAGCTGGGCTGGCGTTGCCGATGATGCGCTGCTCAAAGGCACTGTCAAACACCACGTGGGTTATGCTCTCCTCACACAACCACATTTCCACTTTCCCGATTCTTGGGCACAGGGAGTCAACCATCCTGATACAGCTGCTTAGCCTGGGAGCGGGTGTCCATGCAGTTTACATAAGACATCATTAAAAGCCACAAGAAAGCAGAGTTTTACGGTAAGAAAACAGATGGGATCTAAATTAACAGTATATGCAAGGAGCTGACTATTTGTTTATAAAATACGTTCTTACTCAGAGAAAGAAGAATGTCTTGATACGTCCCTATCTTTGATTCTTGTCCTAATGTGCACAGGTTAGACTGTGTACAGAAGGACCTCAGTAGTGACCTCTTCTCTGTTATTCCTAACTCAGTGACATTTGTCTCTTTCTTAGCAGCCAATGGAATTAATTTTTCAATCTCTCTCCACCATGGGCCCCTTCTGGCTATAGAGGGTCTGTTGAATTGTTGTAGCTTTTGTAACGCAGCCTATTTGACACCTCAGGTCAGATCTGAACCACAGACAGAGTGAAATTGAATTTTTCCCCTTGAACTTCCCTTTTCTTATTTTTCTGCAGGTCTCAATTGCATTCAAGCCACGCTTTTACCAAGTGTCATACAGAGCCTAACACTGCATGTACATTAACTGTACTTCCACTCGCAGACAGATGAACCATCATATGAGAAAGGGCTCTTTTAAATTCTGCGCTATAATGGAGTGCCAAATCCATACACTCAAAATCATGCATCATTTTCCTTCCCTAATGGTATCATCTTAAGGATTATATGAGCAGGAAGGTTGTGGTTTGTGGTGTTCTTTTTATTTTATTCTATTTTTTTTTAATATGTATTTTGGAATTTCACATTTGAAGGCTTATTCCTCAAGAACAAAGGTTGGGAACTTTAATACAAAGTCTCCCAGGGCCCAGGTTTTAAAAAAAGACAAGGTACAAAGCTGAAGGGCCCAGATGATGTGTTGAAAATACAGTAAATTCTATACTGCTTCTATACTTCACCAATTAAAATGCCTGATATATACTGTATATAGTCCACACTCTGTTTATGTTACTCTGGTCCATAACAGACTGTATGGAGCTATCACATCTGTGTCAGGGAGAGGAGGACTCTCAGCTCCATAATGAACTTTCATTTATCATTTACTTTAGCCCAAGCCCTTATTCACCAGCCCATCGTTCCCCTAGTTCTTCAGTTACTGAAACAAAAATTTTCTATCACGTTCATCAGTCAAGAGCACTTCAACCTGTTGATATCCAGACTTGATTGTGTAATGTGGGCTCTGAAACCTTTGGAAACTCCTTGACAACTTCGAATATTGTATAAAGCAAAAAAGGGGGCAACTGTGCATCACTTTGGTGATAAGTGGGGTAAAAGTGCAGAGAATATGCAGTAACAAATGGTTTAGCATTTGCCAACTTGTGAATCAGGGGTCCTTGCCATGCGTCTCTTATATGCCACTTAAGCTGAGCTAGCACAGATATGTTGTCTTATATTATTGCATCTGAGGATGATTTAATTTGTTCGTAACACCTTCAGGCTGCTGTGAAACTTCAGCTGACCTGGGTATGGATGTGCATCCTTTCTACATCCATTCCAGACATTGGTAAAGGTCTTAGGACCACCATACAATAGTCATTGTTGTTCAAGAGGTATATACTCATATACCTTTCCTGGGCTTTTTGCTTTGCTCTGTCAAATTTACTAGCTGGAGGAAATAAGTTTGTTGTAATCTAGCTTGCAAATACGTTGATTCCACTGATCTTACTGTAAACATGAGGGGACCTTTATCATTGTTTTATAGGAGTATGGATCTTACAGTTATGAACATTGAAGATTGTTAAAGACAAAGGATTTGCAAGGTAAACCCTACAAGATGCAGCACTGGGACAAAATAATGGTCATATGAAATGGACATTCAGAGTTTGGTAGTGATCAGAGTAATTCAGTCACTTTCCAGAAGAGAAGGAGAAGATTGGTTATTGCATGGCTGCTTTTCTAATTCAAAGGTGGATGCACTCTCATGGATGTAATCTGAGAGGTTGGGCCCTACCCCCAACCTCAGTTGCCTTAACAGATCATGTGAATGCCCTTAGACCATCTCAGTATGAACTCAGTCAGGTTTAATAACCTTTTGCCCTGTAGCAATCCTGAGTTAGCCAAGAGTTATTTTTAATCACACGTGGTGCCTCTTACTACAAGTGATCCATGCAGCCCCAAAGATCAGCAGGCATCAGTCATCTGCAAACCACTCACATACCATATGAAAAATGGAGCTTGTGACCTCCTGCTCCCTGAAGAACAGTCGATATTAAAAGCAATCCCACAATATTCAACAGTACAGGCAGAGGTCAGATCAAACTGGCCCTTGCTAATGCACTGTGTCAGTATTTCTTTAGTGACCTCATCAGTCCTCTCAGAATTATCTTTCTTTAAAAGATGTCATGTCTGTCTCCTTATGAAGAAAACCTTCTGGAGGAGATTCTATCTTGCATGTTCCTGCATCTAGAGAGAAGCAGAATCATGGAAGAGGCAGTCTGACCACCTTAACTCAGAAGGATTTTAACTCTGAAACTTAATGACACTTGAATTGCTACTTGTCCTTCAAGAGAGAGAGAAATGCAGCCATTCTGGGACCGTGGGTTTTCAAGTGGTGTGTTTGGGAACTACCAGGAGATGTACATGTTCAAAAATGCTAAAAATGTATCTGCAAGCATCCAAGCTGAGATTCAAGAGCAGATGGTCTTCTATGAGAATGAGGGATCAGCAATTGCGTCACCAAGTCCACGAGTTCACTCTTTGTTGTAACAAGAGCAAGTGATTTTCACTCAGCTTACATTATTCATCACAGAGTGTGTATGTACGTGTTTTTAAATAAAACATGATTATGCTTCCTTGGGCTTGGTTTTGCATACTTTAAAGCTGCATAACTTTCATCCGTTGGTTTGGCTTTCAGACTTTGACATTTCAACCAAATTAAACATTCTCAAACTTTCTTAAATGTATATGCAAAAATGCTGAGAAAATTAAATTTTCCATAAATCCCATGTTTCCACAGAGTTTTCAGTTACCATTTTAATTTTGATATCACGTATTTAAAGCTGCCAAACACCACATATAAATCCTAAAGGAAGTGGATAGTGGGTAGGAAATACATTTGGAGAGGGTTAGGTCTGTTTGTTTGCTGCCTTCTATTTGTTTGGGTTTTAGATTCCTGCAGTTATTTTCCTTGTCTTCCTTGCAAGAACGAGGCATTTATGTCTATAAAAGTGAGCCTTGTATTCTCTGGGGCTTTCAGACAAAAAAATATGAAATGCTGTAAGATTTGTAGTACAATGATGGAAACTGGCAGTTCTCAAATGGTATGAAATGATTTGAGTTTAGTCTTGTTCTTCTGTATCTCCTGCTCATCTACCCCCCTCCCTTAGAGTCAAGCATTATCTGTGTTTTTTCCTAGTGTTCCTCTGACACTTTTACTGTCCACTTGATAAATGCAATCAAACTATAGAGTAGAGCTGGTAAATTAAGGTACTTAAGGAAAACAGCCAGAATTTCATGTGGTTGTCAGACAAACCCCAGTGAAGTTCATACATGACTTTGCAGCCAGCATTGCCAGATCATTAGAGAAAAGCTGTGCTTGTGGGAGAGGAATCAAATCGTTGCACTCATATTTCTGTCATTGTATGATTTGAATTTCTCCCCCCCCAGAAACTGTCTGGAGTTATTTATTTACTGCTGATTACCTATTCACAAGAGAGGTTCTTCATGGAAACACACGCCTTCACTCCCTCTCTTACAATACATACATTATGAAGAAATAATTGCACAAAACAGCTGCTTCCTATTTCCTCCAGGCTGGCTGCTTTTGGGAATAATGACTTTTAAGAAGCCTTGACGTGCAGCCCTCCCTGAGCACAGCTCTGACACTCACCACCCCGAAGACCAGAACATTTTCACAATCCCTCATGTTCAGATCAACCTTAAGTCCAGCAGTGGCCAACAACTGCAAATCTTCCAAGGATAGTCTCTGAGGTCCACGGACCTTAGATGTGCTCAGCAGGGACCCGATGAGTTGCTGGCTCCTCCTTCAGACAGTGAAGGGGTGGCATTGCTCCTCTTGGTTGACTTGGAGGCAAACCTTACAGTGAGGGATCCATAGGAAGGTCCCAGGTTTTGTTTCATGTCACTGCAAGCAACCAAGGTTTTTGTCCATATTACCCAAGGACACCACTGTCATGGTCCCTACTACAAGGAAGTGGGACAACAGCCTTGAACAACTTTTGAAGACCTCAGAGATGAAAAATCCCCACGTGGGCAGCTTTAAGGGCAAGGCAGCTGGAGGCACCTGTAATGAGGTGCTGCTCCTGTGTTCAGGGTGGAAACTGTTGGGTAGATAGAGCAGTTGGTATCAGGCACTGTGAGCCACGGAGAGGTCCAGTGCAGGCCCATCATGTCATCTATTTAAGCAGGTTTGTTCATGGAAAGTGGCTTGGTGATTTGGGGGAATGTTTTGTACACTGTGAATGTCAAATGACCCCTGATAAATAATGAAAGCCTATTAACAGGCTGCTCTGAAAACAGTCAGGCTTAATTATCTCAAAATACAGGGTTTTGCCAGACTATAAAAACCTGTTATTTATTGTCAAAATTTTGAAAACATCTGCAAGCTAAATATATTTGAATGTGTACTTGTATATTTACATGCCCATGTAATGTGGTGATTATTCAAGGAGAATGGACTTTGCTACTCATTTCTGCTCTGTCTTCTCTTTTTTTGGCTCTGGTTGTATTTTCTGACTGCAGCAGATATATGCTTGGTGTCAGCGAAATGTATATTCTTACCCTGCATTTTTGGGTTTTTGAGGGAAGATTTGCTCTCTCCCTCCCAAAACAAAATCCTCACCCACACTCTACTTGAGGAATCCTTTGATGTCCGCTTACTCAGTATAAATATATAGGACTCTAGAGCTCAACGCTTCCCTGCTTGCCAGCCCAGGCACTAATTCTCCCAGTTAATAAAATTTTGTAAGAGGGCAGGGTCAAATGTGACATCTAATCATTGATCAGACCATAATGAATCACATATATTAACACACTTGTGCTTTTATTTCATTGTGAGCATCTTTTTCTTTTTCTTAGAAAGGGGGATAAAATGTATTGCACTTTTTGTTGGTGTTACCCAGGGTAAGGAGTGGAATTATTTCATTTTTTTTAAATAACAACCTGAATGCTGTGTTTTCCAGCTGCAGGATTTGCATACATAAAATGAAAATGCTTATCTGATGGTTCACGCTGAGTGTGGCATCGCATGCAGTCATTAATGATCAAAATCTTTCTAATTCAGGTGTTAAATTTTAATTAAGTCACTGTGCTGATTAATACCAAATAACACAAGGCAGGAATGACTGCGTTTTGCTCATGAGGGACTGGTTGCTGTGCAGATCTAGTGGTATCAGAGCACTCCCATTAAACGGAGCTCAGCTGTGCTGCCTTACCTTCCCAAATCCAGTGGTGCAATCACTGTCTCCAGCCTTCTCAACCAATTTGCCCTGTATTCAAAGTGCTGTTCTCTGACCTGCACAGGAATAGTTACATGGGTTGTCAAACCTTATCTTTCTTTCTCTTTGTTGTTGTTTTCTGAATAAGAAATATTTCACTTGTTCCTAAAGCTGAACAAGGTAAGGAAGAAATAGCTGCCTCTGCCTTTTCAATCCTCTGGCCTTCTGATGGCAAACACTGCCTGAAATTACACATCTCTTGTGTCACTTGCATGTATTTGGTCAGCAACGTCAATCCCAAGAAGCAGGTCAAGACCAGCATTGAAAGCTGCCACCTTGACCGGCTGCTGCTCCGGGTCAGTAGAGGCCATCAGACTCCCAGCTTCCCTTATTTACCCGTCCTCTTGAGCTGCCAACTAACTGGATTAAGTGATCCAATCCATCACGTTTGTGGTTATCTCACTGAAGAAATTGATTGGAAAAGAGTTAGATGAATGTCATCCCATGAGCCCCGGTTTGCTTTGGTTCATGATACAGACACTTGGTTCATGGCTGTGGCCAAGCCCTTTTGAGGCAGTGGATGTTAAGGCTTCTTTCCTGCTCTCTTCCCACACACTGGAGAGCTTGCCATGCTGAAAGTGCTCACTGGAGGACACTGCTCTTCATACACCTGCCGTTGCTAGTCACCAAGGTGCCAACCATGAAGTTGAAATAAATTTTTTAAATATATAAACCACAATATACTAAAGACAAAGCTAGTCATACATTAATCCAGACCCTGAATACCATTATACTACGCCAGTATAATAAAATATTTTATGTTTACCCATTTTCCCTAAAATACCTTTAACACACTATTAGTTAAACTGCAAATAGATAAAACCACTTATTTACAAAGCCCAAAGAAGACAACACAGGTGCAAAGCCGGTCAGAATAGGTGAAAAGAAATTAAAAATCATGACCCTGCACTCAGATTATCCCTAGTGTCTTGTCTTCTGCTTCATTATCCACGCTCAGTGCTCTGTCATCTTGAGATTGCATTCATCGGATAGATCCCCAAACTGGTGCACCCCATCTGATTATATATCATATATAATATATTTGATTATACAGTCTGGATTCCTCACTAGAGCTTATTCAGGTTTGACTCCCCTTCATCTCATTCAGGACACAGGACACTTCTGGCCTTCCCTTCATCCAGCCGCCTGTTGCCACCACGTGCTTTGGTTGTGCTCATGTCCCTACAGCACTGGCCTGAGCAGTGCAGTCCTGCCCATGAGGGCAGGAGGTGATTTTTTCTGACCTAGTTTAGGACATCTAAAACTTAGACATCTAATTCTGGGCTATTCACTCTACTGTCTCCCTGTAGTCAATGAAAAGTAGTAGGTGCCTCCAACAGGTGGTTCAACTCATCCTAAAATTGGCATCTAAGATCAGATGAGTGGCCTCTGGACACCTGTGGCCAGGAGGAAGCATACTATGAGATGGCTAACTTTAAGTTAGCCATCTAATGTTGACATGTCTGAGTTCAGATGAGACAAATCCTTCCCTCAGTGACTATTTTTATTCAGAGTAAGTCTAACTCACACCTTCAGGCTGGACTTGGGTAAGCTCTGTCTTGGATATCTGAAGCCTTTCCAGAACATAATAGGGTTTGTTTCAGAGCTAGATGATAACTGTCCCTTTTATGGATGGAATAAAGGGAAGAGAAAGTTTTGGGGCCTGCCCCTTTGTCCCATTGGAGTGGTGGGTTGCAGAGGTGAGGATCCAGGAGGTCATTTAGGGTCCCATGAGAAAGGTAGGTCACTCCCCCAGATAAACTGTGACTCCCCTGGTGCTGTGAGGGGCTCCTTTCTACCCCACTGCATCTGTAGAGCCAGATGGCTTAACGTCACTCTGTGTTGGCAATGTAGATCAACTTTACCATCACTGAAAGAACAGTTTGTGGAAGCCCCTGGGCCACCATCAGAGGCCATGAACTTCCTACCTGATAAGCAGTGATGACAACCTAGGTGAGGCAGCAGCTGTACCTTGCTGCTGAGTCTAAGCACACATGACTGCAAGAGAATTAATCCCAGACAGTGAATGCCCATTGTGTGGAGCTGATTATTCGTGGTGTGTAGCGGAACAGGTGGTCTGCTGTCAAGCAGAAGGACAAGTGCTTTACCCCCTCAGAGGCTGGTATCCAAAAATAGACATTTCTTTTTCTTTAGCTGCTCCAACAGAGTGAAGGGGCTCCTGAGCTCCCTTGCAGGGTTCAAAATTGGGAAATATAGGGACCTTTGCACTCCTGGTGCTTCAGTGCAGGTTATGATAAGAGTCAGTGTTGTTCACAGGGTAACAATGGCAGCACTACTGTCCGTGAAGTAAATACATTTTTATCCAATGGTGGTGTTGAAAATGTTACGGCTGAAGGCTGGTAGGGTTGCACAAAAAAAAAAAAAAAAGGAAGCCTGCCAAGGCTTAAAATTGCAATGGCTTTTAACGTATTTCTTGTCCCAGTATTTAACTTTCATGTGATGTAAGCAGCCAGGAAAAACTGTTAAAGGTGCAGTTAGTGGCAATTGTCAAATTGCAAATCAAATGGGAAAAGCAGAGTGGGTCAATTAAAAAAAAAAAGGAGGGATTGTCCCCTGAGTGGGATGAAAAAAACATTGCTATTGTTAGTCTGAAAATAACCTATTTCTCCCCCAACAATCAAGGGTATTTCATTATATAGAAAACACAGGTGAAGCAGTAGTGAAGTGTCTTAACCTGAAATTGCTCATTGTCCAGTGCACCACAGTAACTGCATGAAACCAAACTGCTACAAAACAAACAGCAAAGAGGGTCTCCTGGTTGCCATTCTGGGTGCTGCTACCCACTATCCCGTGGCTGAAACACACCAGACATGGGAGCATCTTTTCCCACAAACCTCTTATTAGTCCTATATGACTTCTCCCAGAGATTCAAAGTTCTTAGTAGTACTGACCTTCCTGGGCAGGTAGTCTGGTAACACCACTGGAGTTACTCTAATTAGAGCTACTCTAATCCCAGTGCAAAACATCACATACCCGAGGCTTTACCTCTACATGCTCTCTGCTGCTCTCAAGAAGAGACAGTGGTTCACAGCTCCCTACATACCAGGATGAGCTCCCCAAGTCGTTTTTACTCCTCAGTGCAGACAGATTTGACCTCTGGCCTTTAAAGATCAAAGGCTATGGTCTGATGCCATTGTAGCATCTAACTTCCACTTCATTTGATCTGTTTATATGGCCACTATTTTCCACATCATTGACAAGGCACCGGGGTGGGTGATTTGTCACAAGGTTGACAGTTATAGACTGTAATGTATATAAATAGACCCTGTATTTTAAGGTAATCAATGGAAAAATGAAGCTCAAAGTCTGAAAGCTTATGAATAAATGTATTTATTCCTGCCTTTTGAAGACACAAGGGGTAGGAGTCTTCACTGGAAACTTCCACACAAGACACTTAATTCATAGGCCACCCATGAGCCAAGACCTCAGCTAAAGTAGGGGAACAAGAAGCTCCGTTGGTGACACAAGGGCTGTCTTTTTCTGCCAGACTTTATTTTGCTGTCACAAAGAGCTGTGCTTTGCAGTTGTGCTACTTCCATGGGACAAGGTCTGCAATGTGTGCAGGTGTATTAGCCACCCCACAACTGCAGGGCAAACAGACATCAAGCCCCAGGTACAGTGTCCACTGATGGGTGCCTAAGGAGAGGATGGACGTACGCCATACTGCTTCCCAGCAATGAATGAATTTTCTTCCTAAGCTAAAAGTCACAGCTGGAACTTTGTAATTAACAGCCATGAAAGGAATTAGCCACTCTAAAATTATCTATTTCCTTTATCTATTTCCTTTTGAATCCCTTACACCCTGGGCTCCCCAGCATCTTTTGACAATAGATTTCAGTTTAATGACATACAATATGAAAAGTGCTCTCTTAGGTTCATTTAAAATATTACTGCTTGCCTATTAGTTCCTATATTATGAGAAACAAACCAGTACTATTTTTCTATTCCTCTTTGCTGCACTGTTTTCAATTGTACAGACCTTTAGCTCCTCTTTATCACTTTTCCAAGCCCAAAATTTCTCTGTTCATTTTCTTCCATTTCATAAAAGTCCTTCTACACCTCTGATCATCTCTGCCTCTCCTCTCTCTCTTCTCTAGTTTTTCAAGACGAAATCTTCAGAACAACAAAAGATCTTCAAAATACAGGTGCACAGAGATTTCTACGGTGGCATAATGAAGTCTGCAATTTTTTTTCCCAAACCCTTTCCTTAGATTTCCTAATGTTCACTTTGCCTTTCTCATCTCCACTCAGTACAAGCCAATGTTTTCAGGAAACTCTACACCGTGTCTCCAGTATCTCTTTCATGACTGTTATCAGCACTTTAAAAGCATCATTGCATATGCATAGGTAGGATTATTTTGTCCCCCCATGACTCTCTTTGCACTGACACTGAATTTCCTCTGCCATTTTAATGCTATATAACCCAGTGCCCTGAGATCCTCCTGTAGACCCTCATGATTGGCTCTGGAGTTGGGTCTCCTCAACGCTTTGTGTCACCTGCATGTCATGGGGTTGGTTAGAAGCAGGGGAGATAGCAGAGGTGCCAGCACAGACCCTGCTGTTGCTGTGAATTTCGCCTCTGCTCTTCTCCAGCTCTGTACAGAGGAGACTGAGTTTCTGTAGGGGGTTAATAGAGGCTTGCTTAGTCCATGAAGATAAGAAAAGGGAAAGCAGCACTTGTGGCGTGTGGGCTGCAAGAGAAGCTTTACATATTGCATGCACACAAGGGGCTTCTTATGGCCTCATTAAAGTCAATGGGAGCTTGCCATCTGCTTCAGCAGGGGCAGCATCAAGGTATAAAAATACAACGGACTGTTTAGATGGTGTTTTTTCCTGAGCACTGGCTGATTGCTTGCTATGACTCCCAAACCAGGTATGAGTTATCAATTCTGTTTTTCAGGAGGGAAAGCAGAAACTGAGAGATTTCAAAGATCATGATTGTCTCTCATCTGGCCATATGTGTCTGAGCAGGGGGAATGAGAAGCAGACAAGGGAATTCTTGGCAACCTGTCTTATGTGACAGCCCCTGTCAGCAGGGGGATGTCACATATTTCTGTCTGACTTTATGATCTCTTTTTCTCCATCTTGCAACTCCAACACTTCACAGCAAGCTGCGAGTCTGCTGGGAAGGTTGTGAGCTTACTAGGTGACAGCGATAGTGCGACACAATTGCAGAAGCTGTAATAAGCAGTATTGATTTTGAATAAACACGTGAGTAATATTGACTTGGAGAAGCTGTCTTTTAACAAGTGGAAGGATTGACTGGCTCCAAAGGATGGAGAAGTGGAAATCCCTTTCTGGAACTCAGTAAGGCAGGTTTCAGTCACAGATATGAAAGCACAGTCTGTTTACAGCATCCTTTTTCTCAGTCCTGTTGGCAAATAAACAAATAAGAACCACAAGACTTTGTAACTTAGTGAAGAATAAAGTGTTTTAGATGGATTGGGGGACTAAGGGGCACGATGAACAGAGCAGTGCAAGCAAGAGGTGAGTGAACCATGGTCCAGTGCTGGAGAAGAGGCTGACATCCAAATGATATGGAAATGTTAAAGGGAAAGAGAAGAAAGGTTTTGGTGAAGCATAGCTGTGAGAAGCTGGGAAAGACAAGCAGGACTGTGATTTTTCCATCCATGGTTGACAAAGAGTCCCATGTAGATCTATGGCTTATGGACAGATCCCCAGGCTTGAGTCATATCTGCGTAAGGCAGCCTAGGTGCCCTGTCCCAAAATTTCTACAGTAGATGCCCTTTCTTCCCATTTACATGCAGCAATTTTCCCTCTTTTATTCACAAAGGCATATACCATCCATTCCCACAATCAGCTGCACAATATTCCTGTGGTAACACCAGTCCTGGAAAAGGGACATGGAGACAATACTTGTAGATCTCTTTAAAATTATTGGGTGGAAAACATGGAGATAAACCTGTCGCCTGGGATCAGATAGCTCTCAGCAACCCATCCCAGAACCAGAGCAGGGAAAACTTGGCTAACACCTGGAGACCAACAAGATCTTACCCACAGGTGTAACTCTGCCTTTGGCTGGAGCAAAAAAAGCTCTCATTGAGGTCAGTAATGTTCATAAGTAATAAAAAAACCAAAAACTCAAACGTGTTCTCCCCCATCATCTCAGATAAACACGAGTGCTGCTCCGAGGTCCCTTCAGGATCAAGGGAGATGTGCCATGGACTCAGTGGACTTTGAACTAGGCTCACAAGTCATGACAGATTAGCCCCGAACCTAACTAGGTAGCACTGAAATTAGTCAAATGATACACCATGGGAAGTGTTCACATTGACAGTTTATACCTTGAACAAAGGCAGAATTGCCTAAGACTTCCCATTTGTTGATGAGCAGCTTCCATATCTTTGCATCAAGGATCCAACTCTGGCCTCTGAGACTTGCTTGGGGTACCTCTCTGTCCTGGCAGACAGCCACAGAAATGTTTCTGTCCTGCGTGATGCTGTGAAATAACTTCACTCAGGCCCCAGACATCACCAGTGGCCTATGGATCTCAGCATGGGATCCAGCCACCCTGATGTCCCATGGACATGCCTATTACAATACATGTATTAATGCTGCAGATGCCTTCCACAGACACAGAAAGCTTGAGCTCCTTTGCATAAGATCACACAGAAAGGAAAAGTAGGGCATCTGGGAGGCAAACCCCTGTATTTCTTACAACTCCCTGGATGTTCTTTCTGTATGGAAACAAGAAGTCTGCTGCATGCAACAGGGGTCTGCTGAAATGAGGGCATTCCTTCCGCACATGCATATTCAAAGATTAAATGGAAAGCTTTGAAATATTTTCAGAAAAGGGGTCAATTATGTAGATTTTACATAGCTTGTTATTAAGGCCAAAACTCACATCATTTTCACAAGGGCTGGAGGATACCAAGGGAAGGATGTAAAGGCCTGAGTCCAGATTTGCCAGGAAGAAGGGAGGGACAATCAAAACATTGTTAATTATATCCTCTCAAGAAAGGACTCATGGTGCTAGGAATCTATCCCAAGAGGGTAATTTCAGGGCTACAAGTTGTAATCTGTATTAGTGCTGGTCTAAGCAGGAGCAGGGAGGAACTCTGACTGTGGCACCTTCAGTAGCTTTTTGCAGGGGGCTCTCCTCGTAACTTAAACAGCCTGTTCTGGGGACTATGACACCCTCCCCCCAACCTATGGGAAGTCTTCAGCACCAATACAATAATGAGTTGAAAGAAAACTGGTGAACAATTATTTCCTTGGCCTTTGTAAACTCTTTGACGAAGGTTCTTACAAAGGCTGTTAAGGAAACCAGAGGCATTTGGTGAAAGGTTAAGTATTGTGTCATTGATTAAAAAACTGGTCAGGACAATAAAACAGAGCAGGAATGACTGGCTACTTATTACAACGCCAAACACCCAACAAAAGGTTACCAGAGGGAACATATTAGCCATCTTTTCATGCCCAAATAAAAAGCTCCATTTAGAGGAATTGAGACTATTATATTTCTTTGCTAACCAACTAAAACTCCAAAAGTATTACTTTTCTCTGTTAGTATTGTGCACATTCATAGATTATTAGAAGGTTACTGAAAACAGGTCTCTTGAAGTAACGAAAAATACAGGTTTTATAATTCCCAGTCCAGGGTCTGATGTTTTTCTTGATTCTGGGAAGGAAGGCTGGGTCTTGGTATTAGAAAGGTGCTTTTGTGTTCAGTTTCCACACTGCAAGAAAGAAAATTGAAAATGTGTGGAAATTATCAACCCTTTATACCTGGACCAAAACTTCACTCTAGGTAAAATTTAATGTTTGGATGATAATGAAAATTTAGAATCCCAATAGAGCAGCTTGCTGCTCCACATCCGAGCAAAAAATGATCGCATAAAATCATTTTTCAATGGAAAAGCAAATTTCAACTAAAGATTTAAAGATCATGGAGAAGCACCACTTCCCACAAGAAAATACTCACATTTCTCTAGAAGCTAAGAAATTTTGGCTTAAAAAGTATTTTTCAGAGAAAATTGTTGCATCTTATGGTGTGCATAGCTTACATCAGAAAAAAAATCTTATCAGCCTTGTAGATCCTATTATTCCTGACTTCTTAGCATGAATTAGCTAGGAGTGCAAAAATGATGGGACAGCAGTATATCACTTTTCTTCTAGAGATGTCAAAATATTTCATGAAGGCACTGATGTCTCTGTAGCATCAGAAGACTGAGGAGGAGAGCTGAAGGAGGTACCTAAAGCCAGCATGAGACCTTGGAAAGGAACCTGCACCTCCTAACACCCCATGCAAGTGCCCATTCCAGTAAATCATGGGGTATGTTATTATCAAATGAAAATCTCTGAGCTGATCTTTCAGAGTTGGCAAGAAGAGGCCATGAATAGCCACAATTACGAGGCTAACTCTGACTTTTTCTAAAGAGGGAAAATATAGGACTACCTATTTATCTCCAAATTGAATCGAAGACTGTACAACTCAGTGTGAGCATTGTTATTTTCCTTTATCAGCAAGGCATTGTTTTGTTGCATGAAATCTGTATGTTCAATAGATTTGATTTTCCAAGCAGCTGGTTTATCTTGCGCTGTGAAGGCTCTCTCTTAATCTCAATTGCTGTGCTTTTCTCAGCGCCGTTCCCAGCTGCTCAGAAATGAGCACGGTGCTTTCATCTGTCTTTTTGTGCTCTTATTAGGGGTGACAGTCTCAACAATACCCGTATGTAGAAAAATACGCAGGTTTTAATTTGGTTTTTAAAAATGTGATTGTCAAAAAAGTATAGGCAGAAAGATGTTGCTTTTAAATAATGAAAGTCCTGCCATGATCATACACTAATAATGTATTTCCACAGAAAGATGGGTTTTTTTTTTCAGTCTGCTCTAACACATAATTGCAGCCAAACCTTATTTATCCACAGGAGACAAGGGAACAGAAAAGAGCTGAAATATGCAGAGTTGGGCCATAGATGCTTTTCCAGTAATGGTGACACACCGCTAGGATTAATGTATGTATCTGATCATTTGGTTTCTGGTAAGCGCCTTTTGAGAGACTAGACTGTTGGTTATCTACTTTTTTTTTTTATCTCCTGATAAGCCTTTTTCATGTAAAGAAACCCTTCCCTGGCACGAGGAGGTCATGATTTTAGAAAGCACCTATTGGCATGACTGAAGTACCAACAAACAGGATGGGAAAGGGGGAGCAAAACTGCTGGGATGGATGGGATGCTTCAGTGCAAGACTCAGCTCTGAAACTAAACAGTGTTCAATGTTAGGAGCAAACACTTAGAAAACCAAGCTGGAAATGCCTGAAAATTAGCGTCAGCCTCACAGCTATCCTGGAGGCTGAGCATCTGCAATGGAGAGACAGATCTCTCTGGCTGCTTTCAGCAATCAGTGTGCTGTCATGTCTTTTTGAGTTTGCTCTCTTTCAGTGCAAGGAAGCATTTCACAACCTGGACCCTGTGAAGGCAGGACCAACAGTTTCATTGTGCAGAAGGGCCCAGGCATGCTAAGTCGTGAGATATGATCAAGTGGTGGCCATACACAGCCCTGGTCCAGACATTCTTCTGCTTACAGACCTGGAGAAGAGAGCAAAAGGAAAAGGGCTATGCTGAGAAGCAGGAAGCAACATGCTCATGAGGGAGGATTTGCAAAGGCACCCACATTTACATTTCCTACCAACAGTTACAGCATGCAAACCAGTCTCCCTTTCACAAGGTTGCCTGGGCTGCAGTGTTGTCAATGGTTTCAGTTAACAGACTGCACTTAAACCAGGATGAGTGAGAAGGCATCACACATCCAGCCCTGCTGTAGGAGTGTTAACTTGGGGGCCGGAAAGCCCTTGGCCCACTGCTCTAAATCCAGCAGATCCCAGGCAGAGCTCTGATAAACCTAGCATCACTCTGTCAGGAAATCAAGAGGATGTTCTCTTCTCTGGACCACAATTGCTCTCCCATCTTGGTAACAAAACAGCTTTGACGAGGAAATTGTGACATTTATGCAGAAGGAATGCACTTTTGCTCTGGAAATGTCATCATCAGATCTAAGATAATGCCATTTGGATAAAAGGGGTCTATTCACATCAGCTGGAAATGTTGTCAACAAACCAAGACAGATAAGTAGGTATGAAGCCAGCCTGTGGACTGTTCACTTTGGAGTATTTTCCCATTTTTTCTGTTGCAACCATATTTATGAGATGTGCACTGAGAACAGAATCACTATGGACTCTCTCAGCATCTGGGAGCATTTGACCCCTGTATTTCAGAAGATGTAGAGATACTGAAATTTTAGATATCTGAGGACACTATAAGGACTGTAAAACATTTTTATTTCTATGTGAAAGCAGCTGATCTGCACAATAGCCTATTCAGCATTATTAAAGGCTTATTGATAAAGGTTTGATCTACAGCCGAACCCTCCTGGGCTAGGCAGCCCAAGGCAAAAGAGGCCTTTGCCTGATGTAGTTTACTGAAGTTTTCTCACAAAGTAGATTACTGGCAAAAGCATTATCTTGCTAGTGCAACTGTGCCTAAGGACTTTGCCTGTAAAAAAAAAGTGATTCAAAAAACCCCAAACAAACAAACACGCAAGAAAATATAGTAAAGTACTTCTCACCAATGATCTGAAAAATGACATTTCAAGCAGAAGTAAGAGTCCTGTGCTAGACTGCCTAGCAGCAGATGAAAGCCTTCCCCTTCTCATGGCTGTTTGCTCCTTCTCCTATAACTAACTGTGCTTCATAGGGCAGCTAACACAAACCTCATTTATTCAATTTTGGGGTTTTTTTCCCCATGTTTTTTCTTTTAGCTGACATTATTTTTCTAATCCAATATCTCCTGGATAAATAGGTACAGCAGCTCTGGGGACTGGGGAGTGGATTTGGGTTTGGGCAGGCTGAGGAAGGACAGGAGCCTCTTCACTTACTGCTTCTAAATAAATCATCACACAAACCCATAGTCTGCATGTCTGGCACTAGTGCTTAAAGGCTGCAGTGCTACAGGATGAGTTTTCCTTGGGTGAGATAATTTTACCTCCCAGGTGGATATTACTAGTGGGTAATAAATGCAGTGATGTTTCTAAGTGACCTTTTAAAATGAGGACCGCTTAATTATCTACGGGACACTGATTTAGAGTAAATCTATATAGTCTGTACAGTTTTTTCAAAATCCCCATTGTTAAAGATGTTCTTAGACTGTATTAAAAAAAAAATAGATACTTTAACAGATTTCCAGATTACTTACATGAGACTCTTCAAGAGTAAAAAGCACCTCAAGTTGAAACTATAGCAATTCAGCAGCGGTTGGCTCTGGCAGGCAAGCATACCCTGAAGATGAGGCTGAAGGCCATAGTGCAGCACCCTCAAGGCGGTGTTCCCAAGCCCAGCCCAGTGAGGCCCAGGAGACCCTGTCAGGAGCACACCAGCAAGGTTACTTCAAAGGACCACAGCTGGAAGTAGAGTGGTTCCAAGGGAAGAAGTAGAGGGATTCATTGTAGGGAAGAGGGAGACAAGGACAAGAACGTACCCCCAGTTCTGGCTCTCCAAAGGCAGAGCCATGTAATAGCACTGATTAATAATAGCAATGGGACAGCACCAGGTGGGAGTCTAATACTACAGCATCAGTGCTGGCTTTCCTAGAGACCACTGCCATGAAAAAGAGAATGGAGTCAGCAAACATCTGAAGAAAATGTTTTTGGTGATTATCGGTTCAGCAGCTTCTCCTGAAATGAGACCCATTGCTATTTCATTACCATTAAGAAATTATTGATGATGATATTTCCTATAATTTATGGGCTCAGGTAATTTAACTAAGGAGCAGCATCTGTCTTCTTAGCAAGACCCTGCCCATATTTATTTTACCCTGGGGTCACAGGAGAGCCAGGGATTTACACAAAGTCCAAAATGTGGGGTCCCCTATAGCTCATCCCACCTTTGAACACCAGCAGTGATCTTTCTCCATCCTGACAGGGTATTCTGCATTTTTTAGGTCCACATCTGTAACACAGAAAAGGAGAGGTTACCATTCTCTTGGACATGTAGTATTGCCAGGCAAAGGCAACAGAGCAGTGGGTCCACTGCTGACCTGGAGCCAGGACAGGTTAACCTGCCAAAGTAATGGTGTAGAGCCCAGGTGGCCTCACTCCCAGCTTTCCATAGCCAGCTACAGATGTAGCTGGTATTGGTATGGATGCCCCATTAACAGGTTAAGCAGGACTATAAGGAGCAACTTGCTAATGATTTTTAGTTAACAAAAAAAAAAGGGATCTAAAAATGTACTTGTGCCTGGCAGGGTTGTTCTGCAGAACTAATCCTTTGCATTTCTTTTGCATCTTCCATCTGTGATTTCATGGTTAATTGACTTATCCATGCAATGTTCCTCTGCATTATAGATTATCTCCACTCTAAGGCTGATAAAACTGAGTGCATAGGCATTTGTGACGTAACTTGCTCTAAACCCTCAAGGGATTACAAACCAGAGGACAGAGTAGACCTGGGTCCTCTCTCTGCACACCCAAGGTGGGTTTCTTCTTCCCATGGAGATGCAGAAGTAGTCACGCTCCACGTGGGTCAAAGCCACTACATGCTGGACCACAGCGTTGCCTGAAAGGTTCAGCAAGGATTTGCTGGGTCTGGCTGGAGCATGAAGCACAGAGATGCTCCTGTCCCAAACCGTGAGCCCTGAGGCATAAGTCAGGCCAATGCTCATGGAGAAATGCCATAGCTGCTGTCACGCAGTTAGCTTTTATTTTCAGTCATCCCAGCATCAATAGCCACACCACAGCATCGGCTGTATTGATTGCACTGATGCTTTGAAGATCAATGTTTGTAACAGCCCTGGCTGCAGCTCTTTGAGGGGTGGTCGAAGCTCAGTCCTTCAACTGTAAAGCTGAACGCCCACCTGGAAGCTATGGGAGACATTTACCTGTTATGGTTTGGAGAGAGACATATTATACATACTTTGGGTTATGTCTGCATAGCTCCATGTGAGGTCTAACAGAAGATGAGCATCAGCTCATGCTTTGAATCAATAGGAGACAACCCCCAAACTGAATCCTTCCATACACCTTCAGTTGCGTGTTTGCAGAATGATGCTGCCTTTTAAATTATTTTTAATAAGCAAAGTAAGGTAAAGAGGGAATTATAGTTAAGAAGTGATGATGATGTCGCAAATGTAGTAGCAGATAAAAAGCAGGTGAGGAAATAGAAAAATTGGGTGTCCAGCCAGTCATTACATGCCAGTGATGCTAAGACTTTAGTGTAAAGTGAATCAGCTGATTAACTTATTGAACAGCTGTCCATTATCTTTGCAAATATCATTCACAATAGGCAGGTTTTAGGCAACAGGTACAATTTGACCTCATCTCCTCAAACTACAATTTCTTGATTTTTCCCATATTGTAGATAATCTACCATTATTTTTAAAATTTCAGCTCCACCAGCATAGTGACTGCCTGTCTTACTGCATGCAGAATAACTCAGATGGGCAATCATAGTGTTAGGATAATGAGCAGAAACCTTAATGAGGTATTGTTGTCCTTATTTTTGCCAGGACTGTGGTATGGGAAACAAAAAAATGCTTTTTTTTTAGGCATCCCAGATACGTATCATCTTATCCTAACACAGGTCAAGAGAATTGAGCCTTAGAAATGCCAGTTCAGTCCACCTACTGTCAATAAATTATAATGAACCAGCTGAGCTGGAGCCAGCTCCACCATAGACGTCTGAAGTTAGCTTAGATTAATCACACCTCTGAAGACTGACCTCGTTCAGTGAGTTTTGTTGTTTCCCGAACAAGAATGATTGGGGTTCCTGAATTTTAACAGCATCTAATAGTGGCATGAATTCTAGCATCAAATATTAATTCAGATGAGGCTTTGATGTAAGTGGGGATTGTTTCTTAGGCTGAAAACAGGCTGATGATATGTATTCATGATATGTAGAATCTCTCCTGTGCCTTGCTGGGAATGCTGTGCCGGCATCATTATTTTACATCTTTATTGACATTCTGGGAGATGGATAAATGTCCCATTAGCCCAGTAAAGATGGAGAAATGAGGCAGCAGGGAGACCTAAGATGGGAAATATACTTAGAAGAATATCTATATCACTGTGGTTTGTACAGTGAAAGGAGCACCCGAAGGGGGCTAGCACCTCTGCAGACACTAAAAGCCCCTGCCCCAAAGAGCTGAATCCAGACGGTGAAAGGGTTTGAGAGGATCCAGAGTTTAAATGAGCTGAACAGGCTCAAAAGAGTAGATGAGCAAAAAAGCAAGAGGTGATCTCTGACCTCTGAGTCACTTCTGCTCTCATCTTCTTTCCAATGCCAAGGCAACCTTTCTCAGAAACCACCACAGCTGGGACATGCAGTGACCAATAGCTGGTCAGCCAAAGGGCATCCCCAGGGAGGCGTGGAGCTCATAGAGGATGGTAACCCAAGGAGGGGCTCACAGGCAGCAGCTGAAGCAGGTGCACGTGCACAGCTAGAAATATCCATTACAGCATAAGGCAGCAACACATCACTGGCATCAGCTGAATACAGCTTTTATCTGGGGGAGCAACAGGGGCCCCAGTTAAGCTGAAAGGGAAAGAGTGTCTGTCCTGTATGCCAGAAGGTAAATCCAACAGAGAGAGTAAGGACTCTGAGTTTACCAACAGTTCGTGCGTGCTAGAGGGTGGGATTCATTGTGGGTTGAACAAACCAAGATAAAAAGTAAGTAAAATGAAAAAAATACAGAATCATCATGGAGAAAAAATTGTATCACTTGTTTCCCTGGATCCTGTTTTCAGGCATCTGATCATGTCCTGTAAGGCAGCCTGTCTCCATCAAGTAAGGGGCATGCAGGATCTACCTCGGACTCTATCATTCAAGTGACCTCCTGCCTATGGGATTTTTTTTAAAGCAGATATATCTTCTGAGAGCTGGGCAGCTGCAAAATTCTTTCCCAGCCTTCATTCTCAGAGGGACCAAAATGATACAGCTGTTTTGGGGAAGAGATGGTCTCTGGTTGCTCTTTTAATTTGGGGTTCCGATTTGTGTCAAAACTAACCCAACCTTTAAAGAAGATTAAAGCATCTCAGCATGAGACAGTATTTTACAGGACTGCTTTTGAGCAACCCCAGATTACTATTATTCTTTTGTACTTTGTCAACCCCTTTCTTCCCCCTGCCCATGTCTTCTATTTCTGCTTTATCCCAAGCACTTCTATTTATTTCCTCCTGTCTCCCCCTGTCTCCCTAGGCCAAAATGGCCACAGTCCAGAATTTGCACCGTTGTAATAACATCACACTTCAGAGAAGTGGCTATTTCTTGCTTAATGCCTTGCCTGCCCTGCAAGAGCTGGACCTTCACTCCCAGTATACACAGAGATGTGTCTACAGAGCATCAAGTGCATTTATGAGCATTTGCAGAGTATCTGGGAGTCACCTTGCATTGGAGGTGAGAGCGTAACAGTTTTAGCGGAGTTGCAGCTTTGGGAAACAGTGTTTAATTTGACAGAGATATTAACAGGGATTGCAGCAGAGTCCTTTATATTGGAAAAACAGCTTCTCCTATCCTGTTCTGCTGATTTGTGCTCGCAAACCAAACACACTCAGTGTTTGTTGCGCTCTACACTGTAGTGAACATCGTGCCCTGTTTAAATGGTTACTGAAGTGGATGAATAAATCATCTATCTGACTGCTGAAAATGCATACATAGACCTGATGCTCTAGTAAAAGGCTATGTATGTGTTTTGACTGCTAACATGCAGAACAGCAAATATACCTAGCAGTAAAAGGAAGATACAACTCCAGTAACTGCTTAGGGAAGGAAGTCCCATTATATGTCCAGCACACATTTCATCAGAAGACTAAGCAGGATGCTCAGTCTCATGGCTACACCTGGTGGGAGGCAGGACGGCCAGAGGCCATTTACTCTGCTGGGGTAGAGGCTCTGGACAGCAGTTACTGTTTTCAGTCTGTAAGCCTCATCTCTGCAGCTCCTGTTTTTCATCTATAGATCCTCAAAGCATCTATAGATCCTCCTAGTAAGCCAGGACAGAGACAAGGAGAAACAAAGCAGTCAGAGCCTTGCACAGGTCACCAAGCCAGAGCCTGGTCCTGGGGATTGTGCTGAGCTGAATGACCTCTTCTTCAAACACAGAGGTCCTCATCCCTGCTGGGGTGGTTTATTTGAGTGGTCAAGAGGCACTATTGACCACTATAAACTATTGCACTGACTTAACAGGAATCATGAAAATAATGGCTGAGATCACTGATGTGCCATAGAAATACATGCCTTCCAGTTGTTGAGGAGGATGGAAAGACCCTGATGGTCATGCTGAGCAGGGCAGGATGCTAAACTGGCTTTGTTGTAGGTAAGCCTCTCTCTCTCAGCCTTGCACATATCTTTGGATATGATTTTTTCATGTCTGCCTTCCAAATCTGGAAGGGAGATAAATCAATCTTATTAATACCTTAAGACTTTAATATTCATCGTATTACTTTGCTTTCGTGGAAAAAGCATAACTGTTCTGGAAAGAGCAGGTCAGTATTGCTTTAAGATAAACTCCAGAAAAGTAACTAGTGTTTCCAGCCCTCACTAGAATTTGTGCCATATAAGGGTAAATTGGCAAATGTTTTTGACAACACTTATTCATGCAAATGCTGCATCAGTGGAACAGCTTGTGAAGAACACAGGTCTGCCCCTTGTTTACTTCCCCAGAGGCGAGTCTCTCTCCCTCTGAAGCCATGGCGCAGGTCTCAAAAGACTGCATCTGCAATCTTGGAGAGGGAAATATTTCTCCATTTTGAAAATACACCCGACAACCAGCAACAAATAAACACAGCTCCAGTTCCTGAGTGCTGCCAAAGCAACACACCCAGTACACCACTGTTCCTCCCCTCGAATCATTGACAAAGCTGCCAGCTGAATTTGTGCCTGTATCCTTGCTACCTTGGAGTGGTACCAAGAAGGAAGCATGTAGATAAGCTTTCAGAAGCCCAGCAGCTTTTGCAGGGCTGCTAGGCTCAGAGAAGACCCCCAATTCCTTGCAACTGGCTGGCAAAAAGAATACGTTTTTCTCCTAAAATCATTACTGAGAACCTGGTCTTTCCAAGAACAAAGCTTTGTGTATGCCAGGAGGTGACTTTTGAATGAAATCTGAAATATCACAATTTTAACCCTGTTTATAACTTAATCTATAGCTGAAAAGCCAGCAGCACGAGCTGCGATCTGTGCCATGCTATGTCCTTCCTGGACCTCTTGGAGACAGAAGTCCCCAGTCAGGCAGTGCTACGAGCTGCACCCAGCTGGGTGGGTGCCTATGGCCCGTGTCCCCCCAGCCAGCACAGGTCTCGTTTCCCCTTCCCATCCTCCAAAAAAATCAGCTTCCTCATCATCAGGACATGCTCAATCTGCCTGCACAGCCCTGGCAGTAGCAGGAGGGACCTACTGCCATGCTCAGCAGCTTTGCCTTTTTAAAAAGTGTATCATATAAAAAGGCACATAAAAATATTCATAATTTGGCCTTTTGGGTGGTTTGACCCCTTTTTTTCTCCATCCATCATTTAGGGAAAAAAGACAGAAGAAAGGAATTTCAGGACATTCTCAGGTGTGTGTTTTTCCTGCATGAATGAATGAATGAATGAAACAAAGTTGGATTTTTAAATTTTTTGTTCCACAACACAGCAAATTAATTGTTGAAAGCAGCTATTTTAAATGAGAAAAGAAAAACAGACCCTAAAAGGGGCTGGTTCTTATTGATCATAAACAAATCTTACCCATTTTTAGGCGACCCATATCAGTAGGCTTGTAGTAAAAGTCATAATCTAAACACATCAGAGCCAGGCTTGGGAACCGGATCACACAAACATCCCAGTTCACTCCTCGACCCCCTGACCTGCTGCAGGCACCAGTCCTGATCTGCAAATGCTACTTTTGTCAGGGCTGTGTGCTAGTTTTGGCTTTTATTCATAGAAGAGAAATGAAAAGCAGGGGAAGCCTGGAGAAGCAGTGACAAGAGAAGCACCGTAGCAATAATATTCGTATCATTTGGATGTAAATAGTGCTTGTGGAAAGCATGCAAGGAAAATAAAAAAGCGAGCATGAAAGGGGCTCCAAGTGTTAAATATTCATTAGTATTCCCTGCGTTGCCTGTTCTAAATATAAGATACGTTTCTTCACAGCCCCAGTATGTGACTGGGATGTTCCCCCCTCACTCATAGGATGCCATAGCCATTCGGATGGAAGGATGTCACCATGGCAACACTGTGATGCTACCTTTTGTTTGCTGGTTGAAATGACCAGTTGTGAGGTTGGCTAGCTGGGCGGTGGCAGCGCCTATTGTCCTGCCACCAGCAGGTCTGTGGGGTGGCAGGCAGGAGGTGATGGCAGCTTTGTGTGTCAGAGACCAATGGGGGCTCAGTTCAAATCCAAACTCCCTCTGCTTTTCAGGACTCGTATAGGCAGCACAGTTTGGTTCTGTGTTGGGATTCCCCCTCCAAAGGTTAGGAAGGGTTCCAGTCTACAGAAGTTTCATCTCAGCTTGGATGTGCCCACAGCGGGTGAACAAGGAAAGCTTAGGATTCAAATATATACCACAGAGTCTGGCTGTTTCTAGGACCCTCAGCCAATATCCCAGGTACTTTTCTAGCTATTTTCCCCACTACCATGTACATGGGACAAGATTCAGCTCCAGAGTCACTTAAGTTCAACCATTTATGTTTACTTGGCTAAATGTCAGCAGCTATGTCTGCTCTCGTTCTGGTCCGTGGAGGTCTGTCAGTGCAGTCAGCAGAGCCTAGAAAGAGATTCAGCTCCATGGCTGAAGCCAGGTAGGATCTGCTCGACTTCATGGTAGACATCTACCTTGGTCCACTGTCTAGATTCCACCAGATGTTTAGAACATGACAAGGTAAGGGGGTTTCAAGTTACCTGTCTCGCTCACACAATTAGTTAAGGAGCCAAGAGTAATTACACTGCCAGCTTAAACACTTCTTCTAGGTTGAGGTGGGTTGAACCAAGGACAGGATAAACGTCTGCAACATCTGTGTGAACCAGGCAAGTGGGTCCCCTCTTCTTCAGATGGAGAACCTGAGATATGCTGGGTGTAGCTGACCAGGCTCTGAGTCAAATGCTGCTCCCCTCCCCTGAAAGAGGATGAGAAAGCAAGTGTTCACATGCTCCTTTTGCCTCTGTAGCGCCTTTGATCCAAAAATCGCAGGAGCGGAGGCTGTCAAACAAGTCTGTGGTAATTTTAGCATTGCCATGAGTCACAGCCCAGGGGAGGAATGCAGTGTCAGACTATCGCAGCACTGCTCGCCTGGTTATGGCAGCTAAAACTTTCATTTTAAAGTGAAGACAAATTTCTCTGGCTCCCACAGTTGTTAAGTTATTGCTCTGAATATGAAAGGGGTTTGCAAACAGGCTGGATGCATGCAGAGCATGGTCATCCTGCTCCTGTAGCACATGAGGGACAGGTTGGTGGCCGTATAGGCTAAAGCAGAGTATCTTCCCAGGTACCAGTAGAGCTCTAGTCCTACCTGGTGCCTGGAGATTGAAAGATGGATGAAATGTGATGCACAAATCTCATCCATCCACTGCCACTCCAGCTCTTACATTTGCTGGAAATTGCCATCCCCAACACTTTCTGGGAGCCATGTCAAAATTTGCACAAGCAAGGCCAGTTGGGTTTTCTGGTCCCACTGGTGGAGGTGGCTGTGGACATCACTGTCACGCAACACTTCAGCTGTGGCTCATGGCAATGCCACGCAGGAGCTCATCACTCACCCAGGGGCCCAGAGCATCCTTCTGGATGGAGGTGGGGGTCGCAGCCTACACTCCCTGGATGGGCAGGCTTGCTGCCAGCTCACCGCCACGGCCATGGGTGCTGCCCAAACAGCACCGTCCTCTTTCCCATTCCTGCTCGTCCTGCTGAGCTGGGCTCTGCTCTGACTCATGCAGTATCAGCACAATTCCCCAATCTGTACAGATCAGAAAGGCTTTGAGTGCTGCTGAACCAGAAAGGCCCCGGCTTGCTTTTCTGGTCCCAGGCTGAATTACTCTTTTGGCCTTCAGGAAAACTACTTTTTATTTTTGCTTGTAAACAGAGATAACACAGGAAACCTCATAAGGCACTGTGGTTTAGCCTAGTTCAAAGCAGAACCCAACTTTCAAAGAGAACTGGGCATTCATATACTACCATAGGCCCACCATCCGCATTATCATATTGCATTAGAGCTTGACCACATAGCCCAAGATCTCCAAAATTCCCAAATGCTCCTCTCTCTTTAGGATCCTCTTGACACTTTGAAGAGTTCAATTCTCCCAATGATTTGGAGGAGACAATGCTTCACTGATACATAGACTTGGAAACCTCTCATTATTGTCTAATACAATATTGTACAGCAGAAAAATCATAACAGTCGTGTTTTACTGGAGCCTGAAATTCCTGCTGCCATTTATTCAAAGTGGGAATAGCAAAACGTATTTATACATATCCAGCAAGAAATATATGAGCCTGCCATCATTGAACAGTGTCTCTACAGCTCTGGAAAACTTATCTCTGCCTTGAATATGATATGATCAGTTTCGTTCACATTTAATAAGGAGATGAGTTTGATTGAGAACAGTTAATTATCTTTGAAATTAATATTAATCACTGTAGGGGGCAACTCCCCTCCCTGGTTTTACCCCATAAGGAATAATAAGAAAAATGCTGTAAAACTGCAAAATCTGCAGGATTGAAAGGATTGGGAGAGATAGAGAGGAAAAGGGATGTGTGGGGTCGAACACCCTCATCTGTGTCACTGCCTGGGTGCACTTCTGCTGGGGCTTGCAAAACAGGGCTTTTGTCTACCTCCAGGTTCATCCCAGGCTTTGTATCCTGTGTCCTCATACACCACCACGAACATATTCCCTTATACCCTCTCCTCCTGTAGTCTCCAGCAGCCTGTGTTGAGCATGAAGGATGCAAGTGGGCAGAGATGGTCACTGGTCTGAGCAGCCAAAGCACGAAATCACAGCAAAAGGAGAGTTTTATGGAAGGTTGAGGAGCCACAGAGGACCTGAGGACAGGATTCTCCTTGGCTTTGGACATCTGGGGCGAATCACTTGGGGACAGAGTCTGTTTCTCTTGTTGGCCTTGCAGGAGCCTCAGTGGCTGGCTTGAACCAGACGGCAGAGTTTAAGACGGCAAAGGCATTTAGCTAGGTGAATCCCCATGATCACCCAGGAAACATGTGGCCGTGTCAGGAGTTAAACCGGATCCCAGCTCAGTGCCTTAATCAGATGGTGACTCTCCCTGAGCACGTAGCTTTGAGACCTCAAAGAAGAGCTGATGTTAAAGGGTGTTAGAAATTTCCACCTGTGATATGCTCCAACCAGCCTGACAGCTATTTTCTAACATTGTAAATCAGGTTCTGGTGGTGTAATATGGTTTTTTATTTTGCTTTTGGACAGCAATTGGGTACTGGTATGTGGAAGGGGAGCCTTATTTGTGTCTGCACTAGGAAGTGGGGTAGCCCTGGGGAGAGCTGATTTTTGGAGAAGTGATGGGCAGCTGGTGCTCATTTGATGGTGTTTCAGAGAGGGTTTACATGAAACTGGTCTGGCCCTGTGGACTCAACCCTAGTGTGTTTGCAGGTCTGAAGCTTGTTTTCCTATTGGATTTTTCTCCAAGAGATTCAATCCCAGCATCACTTGATGATGGAAATAAAAATGTGGGAATTGGGAGCAATTAGAGAATTTTTCACAGAGATGCGCTCTGATCTGAATTAAAATGTTAACAGAAACACATTCAGTGAGTATCTTCTGCTGACGAACTTTACAGGACTATATGCCTTTTGTTTCCCTCTTTTTTCTTCCTTCATTTCTTTCTCTCCTTCAATTCCCGGCTGACAATTGACAGGAACTCCCTTTCAGCCTGGGTTTGGTCACTTGCCGACAGCAAACGCGCCCAGCAGAAAATGCTCCAACTGTTGGCATTCCCCGAGCAGGGAAAACCTCTTGGGCTGGATCTTGGGATCAGGATTACACGCCTTTAAGTCAATCCCAGGGAATCCGCAATCTTTCCATGGTGACGAAGTTTTCTCGGTGCTTTCCTAGCTAGCACAGAGAGCTGACGAGCCGCCAGCCCTGCACGGGGACGTTACCAGATTAAACCCAGCGGCACAATAGGCAGGGCAAAGTCCCATATCTTCCCATCACCGCCGCTGACCGGATCCCCTCGGCTGGGCTGGGATCGCTTGTCCTGTGCTGAATGCATTACGTAAGGCAGGGATCGTTTGTCAGCCGCGATGGTACAAACATAGCTGCAGGCAGATTATGCAGAGAGAGAGAGAGAGGAGGGAGAAGGAGGAAGGTCTCTCCAGGAACGGTGCTCCACGCGACAGAGGATTGCAAGTTGGCAGGTTGGCGACTGGCCGAGCTGCCGTGAGGGTGTCGCTGGTGTTCCCTGGCATGCTCTTGTTCGTGTGGGATGCTTGAGACAGGGACGAGAGACTAAGTTGGAGGACGAGGACTGGCATGAGGATCGGACCAAAATGGAAGGGCTTCTGTCTCCGATGAGAACGAAGGTAGGGGAAGATGTTAATGTCTTTTGAAGCTGCTGTTACCCGAGGAGGAGAAGGGGAGGTGCGGGGCTAGCTCTGTGAATAGGGGGCTTGCCGAGCTTTTGTCTCTTTTCTTTTCTCTCTCTTTTTTTTCTTTCTTCTTTTTCAAAACTACACTCATGAATGTAACTCGGCGGACGAGCGACAGCAGTCGCCTCCAAGAGGGGAGTAACCCATCACTCTTCCTCGACAGAGATGACCTTTTTAAATGAGTTTGCCTTTTGGAGAAGACAGCCATATTTTTGTTTGAATTTCCAGTCAGAGGTTCTCATTGTGTCTGTGTGTCTGTGCATGGTCCCCAAGGAGCTGTTCGGGGAAAGTGTACCTGCGGCGCGGGAAGGGATGGATGGTGCTAGTGGGCTACCCCAGTACGGTATTTTCAGCAGCAAGGGATGCACAGGCAAGCAATGAGGGTGATTGTGTGCTCAAATACACTGCCAGGGTGAGAGACCTCTTGGTGTGGATCCAGACTAGAAAGCTGTAAAAGAGAAAGTGAGTGTGCAGACCTATGGAATTGCACTTGCTGCACTGCCTTCTCCTGCTCCCAACTCTCTTTAAGGGTTTACTATTAATCCTCGTTATTACAGAAACTTGAATTCCAGCAGGGAAAAGACAGAGACAAATGTAGTGATGGTTTAGTTTGTAAAATCTCCTTCTGTGCTTTTATTTCTGCATGGTGCTGGGGGTTAGACTGAATCTTGATCATATTTTATTTAGTCACTGACACCATCCCATGTGGTAACTACCTTGGGTAAATCTTTCTGATTTCAGTCCATCACCGCATGAAATGCAACCCTGCTGTATTGTATCTTAGGACTGGAAGAACTGGAATTCAATGACAATTCTTGCTAGCAACAGGGTGTTTTCATATGTCTTAAATGCAAGTAGTTTTGAAGATGCAGTCAGATCAGAGTTGTTTCATACAAATGCCAGACTAGAAAAAAATCTGAGAAATTGTCGGGTCCAGCCCCTGTGCTGAGGCAGATGAGCTAGTCTGATCTCCTCGATTACATCCCTGCCATCCACTATCTTAAATTAAAGACTCTTCCGTGATTGAAAGTATTTTCAATATTAAAAGCTAGAAAATTGATTTAAATAATAATAATTTGCCAGCAAGTGGCTGTACTGTACTCCAGGGGAGTATTTTTTTTTCCCACTGTAATTCAGTTCTTTTTTGCCTTGCCAGAAAGTTAGGGGTTAAAAAAAGGACCTACCAACTTCATACAGATCTTCATTACCAAGAATAATGCTAACGGGCAGTTTATAGAATGAAAGATTCATAAGGGATTATAGACTCAGCCATTCATACCTCTCATTACTGAGGAATACATACATTAGTGTTAGTCTTTGTAAGGCATTTCTCAGTATTACTTTTTTTTTTTTAATCAGAGAATAGAAAACAAAAAATCTGCCCAACAGATCTCATTTCCATTATTAGAAAACATAACTTTCAACATTTTAGTTGATGTTTCCGTTCTGCTCCTTTAACCAGGCTTGAAATGATTGCTGGAGGCAGTCTCTCCCAGCATTGGTGCTATTGGGCTGACGCGTGGATCACAGTCGGATGTGTGTACTATCAGCACCTGCAGCATGCGTGCAGCTATAAAAATGACAGAGTAAGGGAAGCGGACCAGGACTGGGTATTGTGTTTGTTCATCTGACTTGCTTCCTAGCTGCAGCTGGAATGCAAATCCTAATAATGCCATTCATAAAGTGTAATCTCAATTACCACCATCAGGTTATTTATTGATCCTATCAAAGAATCTGCTTGGGAATACAGGCATGATCCTTTGGATCCCAGTCTGCTCTAGTATCAGAGAAAGGGACAGATTCTGACCTCTGTTGTATGGGAAAAGCTTCTCAAGCCTAAGCAATGAGATTTTAAACCATCAATTGCAACGATGTAAAACTGATGTGATTCTCCTGAAGATGCAAATCCTGATGGTGTTACATTGCTGTTAATCTGGAGTAGCTCCATGGCAGCTGATGGAGATATTCAAACAGACTGTGTGTAATAAAGATCAGGATTTGACCCCTACATCTTTACCTTTCAGAGAAATAACAATGAGAATATCACTTGAATAGATTTGAAAAGTAATCTAATTTCCAAGATGCTTCGTAGCTGGCAGCTGCTTTCTGATCACTTGCTGGAAAATCAAATGTAAATCTATAACTCTCCAAATACAGCATTAATATGGGATGCCTACAAGAAAGACTTGACAACAACAAGGCTACTGATGCATCGAGACCCCTGCCTGTCACACTCCCTAATATTGTCTCGGTTTTCCCCTCTACTCTCCCGTCTGTCTGATCCCATCTGTTGTCATTTGTTTTACACTTAGGCTGTAACTGTTGGAGGCTAGCTG